>JAMPIV010001593.1:365000-532223 GCA_024509875.1 Oreohelix idahoensis
ATATGCCGACTTTTACAATAGAGTACAGAAAACTATTTGACCTCTTTAGACTGTATCCTGAGCATATCTTGAGCTCTGCTCTACAATGCAGCTTTGAAATCTGTGGACACATTGGCTTAATCTCCGATCGTAACTTAATCACCCTCCCCAAATTCATAGTTCTGGTGTTGGATTCCGTTGGGTAGTCTGCTTCGTTTCTAGTGTAATCCAGAAACCTGGGACGTGTTCAAGGTTGCACCAGTGGTAGCTTCCAGATGAGATGAAAACTTAAAGGACTTCCTGTTTCACAGCCGTCTGAACATCATTGATAGTTGATATCAAACCGCGCTAAAGATTACGAAATAAAACGTGTCGATACGCAAACCAGCCATGGTTTTTATGATTGTTGTTACTTTAAAAAAAATAATTGCTATCATTGTTTTTCGCCGGTTCGTCTGCTTTACGTTTGTCTCCTTCTTGTGTTTTTACTTCTCTTTTCACTTTTCCGCGCAGGATTCTAGACCTGGATTTACTAGAGTAACCAGCATCTTGATCTGTCCTTTAAAAAAAACCATTTTGATTAGTTCTCACTTTCTTGTCTACAGTTTTCTTACTTGCAGTTCCTAATGAATATCTTGTGGTTGTAATGTAAGAAATTCTATGTCCTTTTTCTTAGTAAAACTTCCGAGAACCGATTCGCGCTCACCTTTGATCCAACCTATATTAGATTCCCAATTTCGGTATCAACCGCACGTACCCCTACACTACTTCTGCAAGATTTTTCCGAACGTAGTTCTACAGAGAACAATATTTAATTTAACAGGACTGTGGTCAACTGGCAAAAAGACTTGGCGTTGCCAGAAACAGAATGGGGATTATTTTCTTTTCTTATGACGATGATGATGGTAATAATATTAATAATAACAACAGTCATAATTTACGTACTACGCCGCAATAATAAATATATTCTAGCATAGTGTCTCTAGTACCTAAAATGAAATCTCTACAACCCCCCCCCCCCCCCCCCCCCCCCCCCGCCCCCCCCCCAAAAAAAAAATTGAGCGTCAAATGGCAGCGAGGTTAGAGCCCTTGCTTCTCAAAGTTACCGAGATCGACACACAGCATCATCGCGATCCAGTCTACCCAGCTGTAAATGGGTACCTGACTCTGCTCCTGAGGAAAGAACCGGTCAGCCCAGACTTCATAAAGCTAAGATCTAGTGTTAGTGAAGTCTCTAACACTTCGGTCCCTTGTGACAGTATCTGCCATGAGACTACATACGCTTAAAAATAATTTGTATAAACAAATAATAAACCGCTGAACAATTCATATTGCATATGCACCCGCGTGCAGGGCCGGACTAAGCCAAGAAGGGCCTATAGGCCTTTTGGTGTTTGGGCCCCTCTTCACCTAATAGACAATAATTTTAATATTTTTTTAAAACCCCTTATCATGATGATGGTATATACTAGTATTATTTATCATTTTGCCATGATGCATTTTGTCTTTTAAACTATTTTTGTTTTTTCTACCTTTTTAGAACGTTATGAATGCGATTTGGAAAGTGCAAGCATTTTCTTGTTATCCATAAATCTAAGCATTTTTTAAATTTCTTTTTTTTAAAACTTATGCACAGGCCCCCGAGAGCTCTGGGCCCCTAGGCTTCAACCTACTGAGCCTTAAGGATAATCCGGCCCTGCCCACATGTTGATATATTGTACAGTACATCTGCTCTGAAAGAATAACAGTAAGAACTCCAAAACAGAAATATCGCGGTGACTGAAAAATGCAGAAATTGTTGTTAATATGTAATTAATGCAGGGAAAATAATGTCTTACGTCAAGCATTGCACGTTTTAGCAACGTTTAGAATCGATACTATGTGAGAATGAAATTCATGCATTAGTGTTATCGATTTTTATCGTGTGCGGAAGTGTAAATATCAAAGAAATTAGTTCCAAGTTTTACATGAATCCGATAATGTCATATGGGAGCGAATAATGGACAATGAGTAAATAAACAAGATGTTGAATGAAAGCCGCACATTTATATTTTTACAGTATAACAATGGTTCTCAACCTTTATGGCCGAGGTACATCCTGGAGGGTGGGCCAGGTTCTCAGATACCCTCTAAGAGTACCGTATCAACGCACTTTTTGCATTTTTCGGAAATCTACATGTATATAAGAACTGTACAGTATGGAAAGGAGGGGGAAGGGGGGAGAGGGGAGGGGGAAGAGGGGGGGGGGAGGGGATCGTTATTCTAAATATTTTAAGGTTAAAAAAAAAATAAATGTAACATTATTTTGAAGACTCAAATGTGAACAATTTAAAAATAAACTGTTTAAGAGCAAAAACCACCAGGAAGATCCAATACGAAATCACAAAACAAAGCGATTCTGGGAATCCCATGTCTTTCTTGACGCGGACACGTGACTGATAAACGCTCAACTGACTAAACCGGAACCCACGCTAATACATGTCCCACTGTTCTTCCCACTACTCGAGCTTCTTACAGATTCCAGCGGATACCGAACATGCACTGCAGCCGCGATGCTGCGTCCGGTATTTAACCCCGAATGCAAACTTCTACTGTATCAATGTCTCATCGAAACAAAAGAAACATGAATATCGTCAATATACATACACTGTTCATCATTTAGAATCTGTCAGCATACACGGTACATCATTTAGAATCTGCCATCATACCAAGTACATCATTTAGAATCTGCCAGCATACAACGTACATCATTTAGAATCTGCCAGCATACACTGTACATCATTTAGATTCTTCCAGCATACAATGTACATCATTTAGAATCTGCTTGCATACAACGTACATCATTTAGAATCTGCCAGCATACAATGTACATCATTTAGAATCTACCAGCATACAATGTACATCATTTAGAATCTGCCAGCATACACTGTACATCATTTAGATTCTTCCAGCATACAATGTACATCATTTAGATTCTTCCAGCATGCAATGTACATCATTTAGAATCTGCTTGCATACAACGTACATCATTTAGAATCTGCCAGCATACAATGTACATCATTTAGAATCTACCAGCATACAATGTACATCATTTAGAATCTACCAGCATACAATGTACATCATTTAGAATCTGCCAGCAAACAATGTACATCATTTAGAATATGCCAGTATACAATGTACATCATTTAGAATCTACCAGCATACAACGTACATCATTTAGAATCTGCCAGCATACAACGTACATCATTTAGAATCTGCCAGCATACAATGCACATCAATTATAATCTGCCAGCATACAATGTACATCATTTAGAATCTACCAGCATACAATGTACATCATTTAGAATCTGCCAGCAAACAATGTACATCATTTAGAATCTGCCAGTATACAATGTACATCATTTAGAATCTGCCAGCATACAATGTACATCAATTAGAATCTGCCAGCATACAATGTACATCAATTAGAATCTGCCAGCATACAACGTACATCATTTAGAATCTGCCACGTGTACATCCCGGGGGGTGGGGGTCTGATTTGAGATAAAGAAAGAATAGGCCTACTGTATTCCAGGCATGTCGTACAAGGCCACCAACATGAGGTTGTGCATAGGGTTGGCGGCCTCATCAAGTAAAACAAATTTCTATCGAAACCACAACTGCAAGATCAAGTGATTGTTTGGTGAGGCTTCCTATAAGAAGATCAGATGAAGTGGTGGCTTCATGTTCCTTACAGAGAGAAACGAAAAACATGATTTATAATATAATGATTCTGGAGCTTTCTTAGCATCGTAACAAAACAAATGCGGGGGAGGAAGGGCCACATAACCTGACCTTTTCGCAGTTTTAAGACACTGAAAATGCACTGTGAAGATCGCTTGCCAAGACGAAACCAGACTGCCAGGGTTAGAATTCAGAATTCTCTATATCAGACCGGACTTTGTGGAACATCTTGAAGGACTTAAAGAGCCCTGGAAAACCATTTTAATAAGGAAGACCGGCATCTGAGGAAACTGAAACATGGAGTCATAGTGATAAGTATTTTGCTAAGAATGAAAACTCACCATTTTGAATGCAACTCTCGAGGTAACCCCCTGGTATCTCTTCAGGGGTATGCGTACGTCTGGTGGAGAACCACGGCAATATAATATTCAAATAACCTAGATAACTCAATACGTCATGATGATGCACTAAAGATTTATAAAATCAAAAATTTGATTGGTCATTTCTTCTACTGTATCACTTTTTAGCTTGAGAACTGCTAGAAATTGGTCCACAGGTTTTTCCATATCAGAAATGTCTTACATAAATACTCATTAGATCAAGTGTAGATAACAGCTTAATAACGATTTGAATATGGCCAGTGGTGCCATCATTACAAATAAAAATACTAGTACGTGAAGACCTAAATATCCATTACATAATTTATTCAACTTTATCATCAACAATTAATTTGGTGCCATGATGGGCTATTGCCTTTAAGGACGTGCTTAGTGTGCATAATGGGTAATCCAGCCCTTATCAGTTCTCAGCACTCTTATCTCTCTCTACTAGACTCAGTGTTAAGGTCTTTGTCTAGTGTAATCAGACTTATACTGTATAACAGGGGGAACTACAGAAGTGACTGCGTCATTAATTAGACTGGATCTTTCCTAAGTACATATCCAGTGTTATGTGGAGAAAATCGCTGTAATGAGCACTGTCCATGGAGCACCATTTGTGTAGTGCCTAGTTGGCAGGGAGGATAGTGTGATTCACTTCCGTAGCTAGGCGATATTGCCGTTCGGAAGGTCCTGGGTTAGAGTCTCCGGTAGGCCAATCACTTCTGTTGTTTCTGTTGTCTAGTTTTCCACTTCTTTATTTCTCACGAGTGCCTGAAACATACGTTTATGTGTGTATTATTTATTTACTTATCTCTCGCTGTCACGTTTCACCTACTCTTATCTCCTACTCATAGTCACCTCTCACCAGCTGTTATATCTCATTAACTGTGTCATTTCTAACATACTTTCATTACTTGCCATCCGCCCACTTTTTCTCCCTTTAACTTGTTACCTCTCACCCACTTTTACGTCTAACTAGTTGTCACCCCCACTCACTTTTATCTCTCAGTAACTGTTACTTTTGAGACACTGTTACCTCTCACAAACTGTCACATCTCGCCCAATTCTGTCTCTCACAAACTGTCACCTCTCACCCAATTCTGTCTCTCACAAACTGTCACTTCTTACCCAATTCTGTCTCTAACAAACTGTCACCTCTCACCAAATTCTGTCTCTCACAAACTGTCACCTCTCATCCAATTCTGTCTCTCACAAACTGTCACCTCTCATCCAATTCTGTCTCTCACAAACTGTCACCTCTCACCCAATTCTTTCTCTCACAAACTGTCACCTCTTCATCCACTTGAAGTCTTTGTAGATTTTTGTGATCGCCCCAGCAACAAAGAAGACAGTAACATTTGCTTCCAGTGCAAAACTAAAACTTGCCACTTACGTCATCTCTATTTCTCTCCTTCAGGAAGATATTGAACTTTAGGTCTGACAGCCATTCATATGGCCACATCCAACGGTTCTCATGTGGTCCTTCTTGGCGTGGATGGTAGTGAATACTCTGTCTTCGCCTTTGAATGTAAGTACTGACAGGTAACAAAATTATATACGGATAAATTCCTAAAGATATTACTGTATTGCACCCATCTTAAAAGTAATCTTATTAAACAGCTATTTATTATTTGTAAACGCATAAAACAACAATGATTTCATGATTGTTAATTTTGTTTATACTGTTAATATTGTTAATATTGTTAAAATTGTTAATACAATATAATTTGTATAAATATCAAGATAAAAATAATGTGCATTTTAACATTTATGGAAACAAACAATCACATACATATGATGTTTTGTAAATAATAAATTTAAAAAAAAAAAGCATTAGCAGCGAGCCGCTTATTTAAATATATTTAATAGGCCTAACGTTTCTTTTTGCAATTTGATCGTTTCACTTAGACAGCTAAGACCGGGAAAATAACATTAATTGAAAATTAGTAAGCAACTACAAAAAATATGTTTTCAAAAATTTACAAATATTTAAATCAACTTTGTTTAGATTCAACAGAATGTATTCCGAGTAAGACCTTGTTTACTAAATATGCTGCAGATGCTGAAAAATTAAGACATTGGCTTTAATCCCCACCCCCTCCCCCTTTTTTTCTCCATTGTCCTCGTTTTAAAGGGTATACCTACTCGTAGTTTATTATATACTCACAATTGTTCCTAAATATGGTTCCCAGTAAATAATGTTAACATTTTAAACTTATAATGGGCCGAGTATGTTAAAATACCCTGGATATTTGTATATAAATGTACCTTCTTCTTTGGTCCTTGGTCGCTGACAAAGCAATCAGTAACCATCACGCCTCAGAACGTCTTGTAGGGCAGCGACAAACTGTCTCCGCTTTGCAGGGTCGGGAGCCATACTTCGTGTTGTGCCCTAGCCCGTGGTTCATACTTTGGATCTCTGCCTACACAGTTCTCCGCCAGGTAGCTTTTGGTAGGCCTCACTTTTCCTTTTTTTTTTCTGGAGTCCATAGCATGGTAGGTCTGGTGATGGTGTCAGGGTCTCTTCTGAGGATATGACTAACCAAGTTCCAGCGACTACCGGCTATGATGGCCCTCATGTCTTCTTGGTGGCTCTGAGTTAGCAGTTCTTGGTTGGTGATGGTATTCGGCCAGAAAATTCAAAGAATTGTCCTCAGACAGGTTGTGTGACAAGAGGACAGTTAACACATTTCCTTTTCTGTTACTCTCCAGCACTCTACGCCGCAGAGAAGTACAGAAATTACGCAACTCTCGTTTATATGTAATTTAGTGACAACTGTATACACTCGCTTGGCCTAATACTATCACTAACCAAGAACTACTTACTCGGAGTAACCAAGAGGACATGCACACCATCATGGCTGGCAGACGCTGGAGTTGGGCTAGCCACGTCCTCAGAGGAGACCCCGATGCCATCACAAGAACAGCTATGATATGGACCCCCGAAGGAAAGCGAAAGAAAGTCCGACCAAAAACAACTTGGCGGAGAACTGTGGATGGAGAGATGCAAAGAATGAACCAGAGCTGGGGCACTGTACGAAGGATGGCTGCCGACCGAACAAAGTGGAAGCAGTTTGTTGCTGCTCTACAAGACGTCACTAGGCGTGATGGCCACTGACTGCTTTGACAGTCGGCGGCTAAGGATCAAAGAAGAAGAAGAAGTATACACTTGATATATTTTAGATATGTGTCCTTGAATAATGTATCACCGTGTTTGACATCTCACAATGCACATGGCCGTTTCATTCATTCCAAGTCATTTCCTAAAGCCTTGACTCCAAAAAATAAGAATTTTACATCACCATTCCAAGTGTCTCGTTAGTTTTTGTAAAACGTACACTTCGCGTCAAAACTTCAGTATCATCATTTCGGTTTCCGCTCTCAAATGAACACGAGGCCAAAACTACAGCTGGTTTCTATGCACGAAGCCTGAGCCAAAACATACATATATTCTTCCGGTCTGTAGCAATTTGTTTCACATGATGAGACTGCCGGTTACATTGCACAGCCTCATATTAGTGGCCTCTTACGATTTGTTTGAGCGAGCAGTGCGCCACATTCTCACACTAACGCAATTTTATTTTAAAATGTTCACAAACTTCACTTCAGATTGCTTCATACCTGCGTCTCATTGTCATATTTAGCCCCATATCATTACACCCTTAAACGTCAGTCAAGAGTATAAGAAACAAACTAAACAACATCTTCTGACAATGACATATTTTGGGCAATATCCCCTTTTAGATAACTGCCTTATCGGTAACGTCCTATCCCATCTTTTCCCACTTTAGCTGCAGTCTTGTCATGGCGCGTTCCGGCCTGGAAACTAATGTGCGCACCTGTTGAAATAACGCTAATTTATTTTCAATATACTTCATTGCGCGGGATGTTTTTAAATAAAATATCTCTACCTCAAGATCAGTGTCTCCAACATATATTTATGTCAGTAAAGCCTCATTGCTCATCATGGATGAAGCTTCTATGCTTTCGTGCCACTGTTTTCGTGTTTTAATGAAAATGAATTAAATGACTACGGGAGAATTTAGTGTCGTCATCCGGGCAAGCAGCAGAAAACTGACAACATAATTAATTCCCGGCGGGTAACTTGCTCATCTTAATACTAAATACCACATAACGAGCTGTTCCAAGTAGTTCCCGCGGGGTCTCATGTGAGACAAAGATAGAATAGAACTACACGCTAGCGTAAGAATATCTTAACAGGCGACATTGTCCTGACAATCTCATCGTGTCAAACAGACAGCTATAGAAATTACCTCTGCAAGAGACAATGATTGCGTCTGTGCAGGTTGTCTGCGAGAGAACCAGCTGTAACGGTTGTTCCATACTCAATAAGAAGCAAACGGAAAAAATAATGATGACGTCATAATGAGCTGACCCTAGTGTGACGTATGGTCATGAAAATATGGGCCCAACACCATATTCCCAATATGCTTCAATGAGATCCTTTCCCTTATGTTTACCTACATAATAAGCTTCGTGCAAGTTTCTAAGTAAAATAAACTCACGTAAGATTCTTACAATCACAAATGTTAAGCTAATCTTTGACCAATGTGTTTACTTGCTTGCTTGTGTTAAGCTAATCTTTGACCAATGTGTTTACTTGCTTGCTTGTGTTAAGCTAATCTTTGACCTATGTGTTTACTTTCTTGCTTGTGTTAAAGCTAATCTTTGACCAATGTGTTTACTTGCTTGCTTGTGTTAAGCTAATCTTTGACCAATGTGTTTACTTGCTTGCTTGTGTTAAAGCTAATCTTTGACCAATGTGTTTACTTGTATGCTTGTGTTAAGCTAATCTTTGACCTATGTGTTTACTTGCTTGCTTGTGTTAAGCTAATCTTTGACCAATGTATTTACTTGCTGGTTTGTATTCAGGGTACGTGGAACACTTCCACAAGCCAGAGAACCGACTAGTGCTTGTCCATGTTCCAGAGACCTACGCCAACGTTACAATGATGAGTACGCTTTTTTTTAAGTGAATGTTGTCACACATCCTCTATAGATCTCCTTTATATAATTTCTACTACAGTTACTACTGCTGCTGCTACTGCTACTGCTGCTGGTATTATTGCTACTACAACAACAACAACAACAACAATTAATACTACTACTATAACTATCAAGCGCCAAATTGGGAGTGAATTGAGCGGTGGTCTCTCGCGGCAAAGTCAGTGAGTTCGAAACACGGTGGCGTCAAGCTTCAGTTTATGCAGCTGTAAATGAGTATTTGACTCTGCTCTTGAGTCATAGAAGGCAAAGGTTGTGCGGGAGGGAACTGGTCACCCCATCTCTCGAAGATGGTTCTACTATAGTGAAATCTCAAACATTTCGCTCCTCTAAGGCAGTATCTGCTAACGGACCACCATTTCCTTTTTTTACTACCACATTCACCACCAAACTACTACTAGTTCTTCTACAACTTTGTTTGGTGGTACACATCCACCATCTAACTTTTCTGTCAGTTAAATGGGTTTTATTTTTCATTTATCTATGTTTTAACTAATTTATTAATTTTAAAAAATCCTTGTCAATGATTCCACTTTTTTTTTAAAGCTTTAAATAAATTTTCACTAACTTCATTGCATCATTTCTTCCATTTGTGGATCCTTTCTCTCAGCTTGGTGTCGTCTTGTATCGATTTGTGTACTTTTCGTAGAGTCTTGTTCCCTGAAGAAGAATTATGCTGCCGAAACGTTATTTGTGTGTGTGTGTGTGTCTTTGTCACTAGATAAAGCTATTCCTTACTACAATCTAAAATTGTGTAATACTTAGCTACTTGTCTAATGCATATCGATTTTTTTAAACCTGTTTACCACATTTAACCATTCTATTGTAGTTGTTCTCTGATTCAGAGCCTGAAGTTTCATGTGATCCTTACGTGATTCATTACGTCTTTTCAATTACACTTCTCTTTGCGACTTCCAGGTCCTGGGAAAGTCCAAGAACTTTTGACAGAATGTGAGACCAGGATACAAACTATGCAGGACATGTACCTCGAGAAGATGAAAGCACACGGGGTATGAGTCTCCTAAAGAAAACATTATGGCCGATACGTTGGCACCTCTGTTTTTGTTTTTTGTGATACAGTAAAGCTTCTGTTTTATGTGCTAAATGATACTATTGAAAGCATCAGATTGGCAGAAGGGCTAAAGCGCTGGCCTGTCACTGGGAAGTTACCGGGTTCGAAACACGATGGGGTCATGCTCCAATCTACCCATCTGTAAATGAGTATCTGACTCTGCTCTTGAGTTAGGGAAGGCAAAAGCAGCGAAGAAGGGAACTGGTCGCCCCATCTCGCAAAGCTGGACCTAGTATATTGAAGTCTCTAACACTTCACTCCTTTACGGTAGTATGTGCTCTGGGACTACCTTCACTATAGATGATGCCTGCTGTTAGAGTGCTTGGCTCTCGTGGCCTAATTACCGAGTTCCGTGTTTGACACGTGGGAGCGTCACGCTCCAGTCTACCCACTATATATATATACACGGGGCGTTCAGAAAGTAATGCACCACATCGTTTTTCTCAGCTAATAATGAAGATAGAAGCATGAAATTTTGCACACTTCAACTTGGCATATGGCAATTGTGTGCCCTAAATTGCACCGCAACAGGCCAAATAATACGGCTGCCCTAAACCGTTGAAATGGAGCGTGTTAGCAACTTGCGTTATAAACAGCGAATTGTGATAGAATTTCTCGTTGCAGAGAAGGAAACTGTTGAGAACATTCACAAGCGTCTATGTGATGTGTATGGAAGTTTTGCAGTCGACAGGAGTACAGTCAGTCGCTGGGTTCAGAGAATCAAAGAATCAGGAAGTGGAGATACGGAGCTCCTTGATCGGCCGCGCTGTGGACGTCCTGCAACAGCCACCAACGCAGAAATGTTGAAATGCGCTGAGGGCATTATTCTTACTGATAGGCGAATCACTACTCAACAATTGGCCTTACAGCTGTCAGTCAGCATTGGTAGTGCAAATGCAGTTATAAAAACTCTCGGATTTTCTAAGGTTTGCGCAAGATGGGTTCCTCGAAGTCTCACAAATGACCACCGATTGCAAATGAAAGCAATTTCTTCTGAATTGTTGGAGCGTTTCAATGCTGATGGAGAGAACTTTTTGGCTAAGATCGTTACAGGTGACGAAACCTGGGCACATCATTTTGAACCTGAGACAAAAAGACAGTCAATGGAGTGGCATCATCCGCAATCAACAAGAAGAAAGAAATTCAAGACAATTCCTTCAGCTGGAAAGGTCATGATCACTGTCTTTTGGGACATTGAAGGTGTGATTCTTGTGGACGTTATGCCAAGAGGAGAGACAATCAATTCGCAAGCTTACGTTAAGACATTGAAAAAACTCAATCAACGTTTTCGCAGAGTTCGGCCGCACAAGAATCCAGCTTCTCCTTCACGACAATGCGCGACTTCACACAAGTCTGGCAACACGGGAAGCAATCACCAAATTGGGTTGGACTGTACTACCCCATCCATCCTATAGTCCCGATTTGGCACCCTCTGATTTTCATCTATTTGGTCCACTTAAAGATGCACTCCGTGGGACAAGGTTTGAAGATGATGAAGGAGTGATTCATGCAGCGAAGAAATGGCTACATGATCAAGAAAAAATCTGGTACGGGCTAGGAATACATGCACTTGTTTCGCGCTGGCATAAAGCCATACAAGTTGATGGGGATTATGTTGAATAATACCGATGTTTACATGACATATCCATGTATATTGTGTATAAATTTCATGCTTTTTTAATAAACAGCTCCTGAGAAAAACGATGTGGTGCATTACTTTCTGAACGCCCCTCGTATATATATATATGGGTACCCCTGACTCTGCTCTTCAGTTAGGGAACGCAAAGGCATTGATGAAGGGAACGGGCTACCCCATCTCATAAAACTGGACCTAGAATTGTGAAGTTTCTAGCATTTCACTCCGCGGGGAGAGTAGCTGACATGGAACTACCTTTGCTATTTGTTTTTTAAAATCTGCTACAAGCACAGTGACAGTTGGCTGATGGTGGTGTTAATGTTGATGATGATAAGTGTGACGATGATGACAGGTGTGACGATGATGACAAGTGTGACGATGATGACCAATCTGACGATGATGACAGGTGTGACGATGATGACAAGTGTGACGATGGTGACCAATCTGACGATGATGACAGGTGTGACGATGATGACAAGTGTGACGATGATGACCAATCTGACGATGATGACAGGTGTGACGATGATGACAAGTGTGACGATGGTGACGTGTGACGATGATGACAGGTGTGACGATGATGACAAGTGTGACGATGATGACCAATCTGACGATGATGACAGGTGTGACGATGATGACAAGTGTGACGATGGTGACGAGTGTGACGATGGTGACGAGTGTGACGATGGTGACGAGTGTGACGATGATGACAGGTGTGACGATGATGACAAGTGTGACGATGGTGACGAGTGTGACGATGGGGACGAATGTGACGATTGTGACAAGTGTGGCGATGACGACAAGTGTGACGATGATGACGAGTGTTGACGATGACGACAAGAATGATGATGATGACAAGTATGATGATGATGATGACAAGTTGTTACAGTTGCTGAAACATAAATGTTGTTCTTCATTAATATTGTTTTCACAGATCCACGGAGAGTTTATCCGCGTGGATGACGAAAAGCCGGGACATGCAATCGTGGAATGCGCCATTGAGAAGAATGCAGACTTTATCGTTACTGGTCAGTTTTTGGTAGCTCCTACATCGTTTTTGGTGACCTCTACATCAGTTTTTTGGTGACCACCTACATCAGTTTTTGGTGACCCCTACATCAGTTTTTGGTGACCCCTTACATCACTTTTTCATAAACCCTACATCAGTTTTTGGTGACCCCTACATCAGTTTTTTGTGACCCGTGCAATAATTTTCAGTGATCCCTACATATAATTATAACAGGGATATAGCTAGTTTTCCCATGACAGTTGCCAATTCTCAGTGCCTGTGCTGTTTTGCCATTGGTTGGGAGAACACGTGATAGAATTATGTTGAAGAGAGAGAAGGAAAAGAAGCAGAGGACGAGAGGAGACCATAGAATAGACATGTTTAGCACGAAAGAAGAAGAAGTTAAGGTAAATTATAAAAAAAAAGAGAAGAGTACGGTTAGAAAGAGGCGAAGAGAGAGAAAGGAAAAAGAACAGTGAATGGTAAAGGGAAAGTGAGAAAGAAATGAAGAGATGAAAAGGTAAAGTGAAGGAAGATGATGACACAGGGGAAAAGTAAAGAACTTCGGAGAAAGAGGAAAGAAAGAGAAATTGGAGGAAAAGTGGTTTTTATTGAAAGTGGTGGAGAGAAGTATTCGAGAAAATAAATAAAGGAACAATATAAAATCAGTGACAAAATAATAGATGACGGAGGGGAAAAAATAGAGGTAAAGAATGTGAAAGAATGAGATTACTTGTGATTTCGATGCCAGTATTAGAAATATCGATAAACGTGCCCCCCAAAAAATCGTTGACAGACACCCGTCTCTTGTTGATCGGCATGTTTGAGCCTGATTAAACAGACATTCTGTGTGTGTGTCCTCCCTAACATCAACATTCATTTATACAATACTAGAGGCCTTGCCCGTTCTTTGCACGGGGAATCTGTAAATAACTTTTTTTTTTTTTTCAAACATAAATTTATTAAAGGACAAAGTAACCAATGCTGAAACTCTTGTTTACATATTAATCGGGTATTTATTTAAACTGTGTAACATACCTTTATATAACAGAATTTCCTATCTACAGTACTTACTTAGTCGTTCCCCTTCTACCGTGCGGTGTAGAGGTCTATCTACAGTACTATTGATCAAATCTGTTGTTGATTTCTTTCCATGCAATGATTTCAAACTGTCCAGAATCTTCTCTCTTTGTGGTCCCCTATCTCTCTTTTCTTCTATCTTTTCCTTGTCTCGATATTCTCAAGTTTCCTTCCCATAACATGCCCTAAATAAAGTTGATTGCTTGTTGCTAACGTGAGGAATAAATTTACTTTACACAATGGCATCTGTCAAGACATCCCCCATTGTAGCTGCTCATGGTAACCTTCTTCAGTAAAACCACATCTCTGTGGCATTTAGTGCTTTTCCTACTTGTTTACTAATTGTCCGTAACTCACTTGCGTATGTCACGATTGGTCTTATATAACTCTGAAGAGCTCTCTGTCTTACTTCCACCGGACAAAGAGTTGTTGCATAAAATGCTTTTCATTTTAAATAGAATACTGCTTTTACTTGGTCTATTCTACACATCACTTCTGAGACACATCGTCCATCCGATTTGATTAATGTACCCCAGGTATTTGAATCTATGGACTGTTGTAGATTTTGAATAGGTATTGATATATTTTGGTCCCGTCTGAATAGAACTGAAAAAGGTGGTATTGAGGCATATTGGGAATATGGTGTTAGGCCCATATTATCTTGACCGTCGGCACACGAGGGGTGATGTGGTCGGCATCACGCCGGCCGCCTTAACCTTCCCAGAGTAGCTCTGGTACCCATTTGGGGGCTGGGTCGACCCAGGAGCCGTTTGTGGCCTAAAAATTTTCCGCCTCATCTGGGGATCGAACCATAGACCACTGCGCTAGGAAGCCAGTGCACTAACCACTATGCTACCGCGGCTCCATCATATATATATATATATATATATATATGTATATATATATATATATATATATATATATATATATATATATATATATATATATATATATATATATATATATATATATATATTAATATATATATTAACCACTCACATACGCACACACTGATAAGTGACGACAATTAGACGCACAAACGTGAAACCATATTTATGGAATAGGGATATTGGGACGAGCTGACTGACACAGGTAATTAAGTTTTATGTTACTTTTATTTACCATAAAGAAACTTCACAACAGTTATTATCAAAATATCAGAATATAAAAATCATAGGTTACAGAATTAATAAAGGAAACATAAGCGCAATCGCCTCTGTTGAGACAAGTTCCCACAAGAAGAAGTTAATTAACCCCCAAAAGGTCAAAAGATTAGCGCTATGGTATAGAATTTGACTGTACTGTAAAGAACAGAGTTTCTAGTTAGTCTATTCTGAAAATGAACAGTATTAGCAAACATAAGAAGAAAAAGAAAACAAAGGGAGCATATCAATTATACAATATAAGAATTATTCATCCCTGCTTTCACTTGCTCTGACAAACATGTGATCACATTTCATTCTCGCTTACCGAATAAGTGTTTGACAACAGCTTGAACATATCTCCATGCTCCAGGTAACAGATTCAGTGTCGCTTCTGTTGGCAAGATAAGCCCCAGTTCTTCAAATGACTGTTTAATTCTCTTATTTGATGAACGCCTATTTTATTATTTTCTTTTATTGACTCTGTTCATGTCACAGCAATTAGTCCAGGTATGAAACACAACTTCGAGATCAAAATAGTTACAGTGTACAGTAGCTTGAAATATTCGATAGTAAAATAGAATGTCAGGTAGATAAATCTTTTCTTCAGGATAAATCCTCGCCACAACACAAGTGGTCGGTAGGCAAGTAATGTTAAATTTGCTATTCTTCGCCACAGCGGGCTGAATGTAGATGAAAATGGAAAAAGGAAATCTGGATAGCTATAGGTCCAGTTACAATTATTCTTATTGTCTTTTGTTGGTACTCTCTCTCTCTCTCCCTCTCTCTCTCTCTCTGTCTGGGTAAACCAAGAGAACCGAACAGGTAAGCCTCAAAGACCCGGTGGGTGCATAAGAATGTTTGTTTGTCGTCTATTGTACTTAGACCCGTTTTCTCAGATTTATATTGAATGCGCTGGTAGGTTTTGGGTTGTGACCCGTACTAGAATTATAGGGAGAAATATGCAACATTTAACCACAATCAGTATTCTATCCTAAAAATAACCCGTGTAGAGGTATAATTTAATATCCACTCGGCTATTAAATTTAAATTAGAAAAACACAAGTGTATATCTTATTTATCGTTTAACAAAAACCCCGTGAAATAAGCGCAAGTCATTTATAAAATTGCTCATAATGAATTAGAAATAAATATTTATTTCGTCAGTACTCATAATGAATAGTGCATTTACTAGTTGACCAAAATATCTCTTACTCGTTAATAGCTTACTTACTTACTTACTTAGTCGTTCCCCCTCTACCGTGAGGTGTAGAGGTTTGGAAGAGAGAGCGCCAGACCATTCTATCAGCTGTCTTCTTCTTGGCCTGGTTCCATTCTAGTCCTCGGTCCTTCAAAGATTGTCTAATGTTGTCCTCCCAGCGGACTCTGGGTCGTCCTGGAGGTCTGGATCCCTGGCTCTTTGTTTCCCATGCTTGTCGTGGTAGCCGATCTTCTCCCATTCTGCAGACATGGCCAAACCATCTTAGTTGGGACTGTTCTATTTGGGTCTGCAGCGGATGGGATTTTAGGCCTTGACGGATCGTCTGGTTGCGGACCATGTCTCTTCTTGTTACTTCAACCACTTCTCGTTAATAGCAAGTAATTAAATTAAAAAGTTAGCTCGATGTTGTTTTAATTCGCTAGTCAATTAGCACAAAAATCCTAGTGAAATATCATGACGGACTTTAAAAATTAAATCACTCAACACAGAAAAATCTTAGTGAAATATAATGCCGGACTTAACAATTAAATCACTCAAGAGGCTATTATAAATATTTACCGCAACACAAAATGACTATCTCCAATCGAAAAAACTAAGATATTCCACTGTTATAATGGATCTAGAATATCGAAGCTAGACGTCTGAAAATTTGTGGGTACTAGATAAACTGAGTTTGAAAGCTGGAATATATATATGAAATAGACAAAATTTCGCTGACCAGTGTGACAAATAACACCTTTGGGGAATTCCGTGGTCAAATTTTGAATCAAAGTTAATTTTGCCACCTTTTGCCGACCGCCAGACCCCGGCAGCGAGCAAACTGTCTTTTGATCTCCGCTCATCTGTAGCCAATTACATTCACGAACGAACGATGAGGGGGGTAACTGTGATTGATTATCTCCCCTATTCTCTTTCTACGTGCATCTATCAAAAGGTACAACTTTTGAATTATCACTCTTGATTATACAAATATACGACCCGTCCCCTCTCTCTACACGTGAAACGGTCTGATTTTAAACATTCCTAGTGCCTGTAAGACAATAGAGAAAAGAAAAAAATCAGGCGTGGCTAAATTATGAGTGAGACAGATGAATGAATCGAAGTTTGAGGTACTGCGTTAACCAAACGTGCAAAACTAATAACGAAGAAAAGGTGGAAAACAGGTGGAAGCAAAAACGTGTAGATATCATGTAATATATTTACATACTTCTGTCACATGGACCTGTTTTAAAATTGTTCCATTTACTTTGAAAAAGCATTCTGGAAAAGTCGTTGTCTTCGAGATGACTACAGCTTCTGTCTTTTTTGCTATTAAGGGCAAGGCCTTTATTTGAACTTTCTGTAACTTCTGTATCAATCATTTCCTACAACTCATTTTCACTATTTGCCATTATGAGTATCTCATCAGCGCACCTCAGGTTAATTATATTATGTCCACCCACTGATATTTCTGGCATGTCCTCTGTGTATTTCATTTTTTGTTCTCACTGTCCACATTGAACACATCTGATGACAGCACACATCATACCAATTTTTTTGTTCTCACTGTCCACATTGAACACATCTGATGACAGCACACATCATACCAATTTTTTTGTTCTCACTGTCCACATTGAACACATCTGATGACAGCACACATCATACCAATTTATGTTTTCTCACTGTCCACATTGAACACATCTGATGACAGCACACATCATACCATTTTTTTTTCTCACTGTCCACATTGAACACATCTGATGACAGCACACATCATACCATTTTTTTTTCTCACTGTCCACATTGAACACATCTGATGACAGCACACATCATACCAATTTTTGTTCTCACTGTCCACATTGAACACATCTGATGACAGCACACATCATACCATTTTTTTTTCTCACTGTCCACATTGAACACATCTGATGACAGCACACATCATACTAATTTTTGTTTTTTTAATTTTAAACTTTCTATACCAGTTTTAATCCTCCAATTGACAGAGTGGTTAGAGCGATTGCCTTTCACGGCAAAGTAACCTTGTTCTCGGTTTGAAACTAAACAGTCCCGCTCCAGTCTACCCAGCGGTAAATAGGTAGCTGACTGCTGTTGATTTAGTGAAAGAAACGGTAGTGAAGTTTAGAACTGGTTACTCCTCCTAAAGCTTGACCTAGTAAAGTGAAGTCTCTAACATTTCACTGACCCACGGCAGTATCTGTTATTGGACTACCCTTATGTTTTTACGTATATCAATTTTATAGCAGTCCCAATGACTATTTACATACATCTATTCCTTCAATTAAAAACAGCTGACGCGTTCATACAATTTTGTTCTTTCTATTGTGCCTATGCACCCATTAGAACTATTTTTAACTTCATGTCGAGAATGCCAAAAACAATTTATTTGATGGCTTCAGAGCAGATAACTCCTGTACTAACCAGACAGTTTTGTTGTGATCGCCTGGTAATCGATAATGCAGATTTGACAGTCACGGCGTTGTCTCTTTCAGGCACTCGAGGTCAGGGCAAAGTCCGGCGAACTATTCTAGGAAGCGTCAGCGACTACATCATCCACCACTCTCCAGTTCCGGTTCTCGTGTGCAGACACAAGTCAAACTCTGAAAAGGATGAGAAGAAAGATAAAAAACAAGACAAGGAAAGAAAGGAAAAGGATAAGAAAGAGCATAAAGATAAGAGTAATAAAGATAAGGGAAATCAGGATTAAGAGCAATTCTGTTTACAGAATAAGGACAAAAGTTTATACAAATAAAGATAAGAAAAAAAAATGATTGTATTTACAGGGGCGTACTTAAAGTAGTTGGCACCGGGGTGGATCCTTCAATTGGAGACTGCCCTTTCCCCCTTCCCTGCCCATAAAACACAAAGGAAAAATAAAAAATGTTATGCTTGCTAGTTGATTTTTTAATTATGAGTCGAGTAATGTCATAAAAGAAGTGCCCAAAATCACTTCCACCTGGCTGTCAGCAGGGGCGGACTGCCCCCTCGTACCCACCCTTAGTACGCCACTGCGCATGTGTATTCTTGAATTGTTTGTTTGTTTGTTTAGAATATCTCTTAAATTCAGTTTTCTAACTTCTGTTTAGCTGTGTGATTATAGTTAAGTACAGTAGAACTCCATTTATCCGAACCCCAATTATCCGAACATCCAATTATCCGAACACTATTTCCAGAAGAAAAAAAAAAATCAGATGCCACAGTCACGTTAGACTAAAATTCTGAATCTTTTGATGCGGCAAACTTCAAATGTGTGCGAACAATTTGTAGAGAATGGGATGGCTAATGGTCGGTCGCTTACGTACAGGAAGTCAGTTAGATCATAAAGTCAGTTAATATCTGGTTTACCAATCCAGTGTACGTGTGCGTTCTAGGTAGAACACTGGCTAAACAGACAGTTCAACTTAAAATAATTGTGTCTGCTACTACAGCAGAATAATGTTGGTGTACAAGTATTTCTCTGTGCGGTATGGCATCTTCCAGTAGGCCTAAAGCATATAAAAGGAACCGCAATGTTTTGTCAATTGAAACGAAAACAGAAATTATCAAGAGACTAGGACAAGGTGAAACTGTGTCTTCACTTGCGAGGATTTTCAATGTTGGGAAAGCTACCGTCTCTGACATCAAAAGTAACAAGGATAAAATTGTGAGTTTTGCATCGAAATTTGATAGTGAAAATGGGTCGAAGAAACGTAAAACCATGAGAAATGCGAAAGATGTGAAATTGGAAGAGGCTTTGTATATATGGTTTGTGCAAAGAAGAAGCAAAGGGGAACCTATCTCTGGTTTTCTGTTGTGTGAAAAGGCACTTCAGTTCAACAATCAACTTGACGGTCCTCCTGACTTTAAGGCCAGCCAGGGATGGTTAAGAAACTTTAAATCTCGTCATGGCATACGAGAATTGGAGATTCAAGGGGAATCTTTATCTAGCGATGCAACTGCCGCTAAAAATTTTAAAGAAACATTCTTGGCTTTTTTTGAAGAAGAAGGTTATTCACTCGATGATGTGTATAATGCCGATGAGACTGCCTTATACTGGATATCATTGCCTCAAAAATCACTTGCATCTCAGCGCGAAGCAGCTGCCCCTGGGTTTAAAAAGTGCAAAGAGAGAGTAACAATTTTGGTAGCCGCGAATGCCAGTGGAAGTCATCGTTTACAGGTGCTAATGATCGGCAAAGCCAAAAAACCACGTTGTTTAAAGAATGTGACATGTCTCCCATTGTGTTACAAAGCACAGAAGAGTGCTTGGATGAATAGTGAAATATTTCTTGATTGGTATACAAATCAGTTCATCCCAAATGTGAAGAGGTTGAGAGAACAAGAAAAGAAAACTGGAAAAGTAATTCTTCTACTGGACAATGCACCATCTCATCCAGAGACGGATACATTGAATGCAGTTGATGCAAATTTTATAAATAATTTTTCTGCCTCCCAATGTAACAGCACTGATTCAACCAATGGATCAGGGTGTTATAGCAAAGCTTAAAAAGATGTACAAGAAGGAAGTCCTGCGTCGTTTATTGTTGGCTGAAGATGAAGAAAGTGTGGTGACGTTTTCTAAAAAGCTTAATCTCAAAGACTGCTGCTATATGTTAGCTGATGCTTGGACCACCCTGTCACAAGATAATCTCAACAAGGCTTGGAGTAGATTGCTTGGGAAAAAAAGAGGAAATGAAACTACTGCAGTGGACACAAATGATGATTGTATAAATGAAGTTGTGGAACTGTTTCAAGCAATGCCCGGATTTTCGGACTGTGACAAAGATGATGCACAACATGTGGCTAGAAGATGATAATGATTCTGGTTTTCAGTTTTTGAATGACGAAGAAATTTTGACTTTTGTGCAAGAAGAAAACCAAATACATGTAGTGACCGATGATGAAGACTCCTCAGAAGTACATGATGTACTTGTAGATTATGAAGAAAAACCAAAACGTCGACCAAGTCCTGAAGAGGCCTTTATAGCACTAGAAACAGCGATAGCTTGGTACGAGCAAGAAGATGACAGCTGTCCTACACAGCTTCTGGTGTTGAAGAGAATGCGGGACTTAGCAGCCAAAAGGAGACTATCCAGTTTGGTGCAAAAGAGGATTCCTCATTATTTTAAATAGTGGGCTACATCTGTGCAAGTACATATATACGTAAGTTGCGCCTGGTTTTGAATCGTTTGTAATGTTATTTTGAAAACATTTCTCTTTCTTAAAAAAATAATTAATACAAGTAGTACATGCACTGCAGTGTAATAAAAGATTTTGGTGATACAGTGATCTAATACAGTGTGGGTATTATTATTACAGTACAAGTAAATATGTTTTATAGTGTATTTTCCTTGTGATGGTTAATTATTTTTAGAAATATGTGTACATGTACTCGATACATTATGTAATCCAATTATCCGAACATTTGATTATCCGAACGATGCTCGGTCCCATGGGGTTCGGATAAATGGAGTTCTATAAGAAAAAAAAAATGATTGTATTTACAGGGGCGTACTTAAAGTAGTTGGCACCGGGGTGGATCCTTCAATTGGAGACTGCCCTTTCCCCCTTCCCTGCCCATAAAACACAAAGGAAAAATAAAAAATGTTATGCTTGCTAGTTGATTTTTTAATTATGAGTCGAGTAATGTCATAAAAGAAGTGCCCAAAATCACTTCCACCTGGCTGTCAGCAGGGGCGGACTGCCCCCTCGTACCCACCCTTAGTACGCCACTGCGCATGTGTATTCTTGAATTGTTTGTTTGTTTGTTCAGAATATCTCTTAAATTCAGTTTTCTAACTTCTGTTTAGCTGTGTGATTATAGTTAAGTATTATCGAAGTTTTCAGTTTGATCATTCCTTGCAGTGAAAAGGGACTTTATCCATGTCTGGATCTTCTGAGTTATAAGAGAGATCTCTCTTTTCTAACGTCGTCCGCAACATTAAAAGTGGTCGTGTTAATTGAAAAAAGTCAAAAGACAGTTAGGTTCATGTGTAGCTGAGCAGAAATAAACGGTAATGGTAGTCCCATAGCGGATACTGTAGGAGGGGAGTGGAGGTTAGAGACTTCACCTGTATTGGACCTCAGCTTTAAGAGGTGGGGTGACCAATGCCTATGCTCTGTGCATTTGCCTTACCTAATACACGAGCAGTTTTGTTGTGTTGTAGACAATTTCTGTGTAACAGCTTTTTCGTAGATAAATTACAGTATGCGTGTTTTAGAAAAATTGTGTGCCTCTTTTCTTGTCTTTGTTAAGCAATTTCTGTGTGTCGGTGTTCTTCGTACGAGTACATAATTTCTGTGATAGTGTTTTTTATTTTGTACACAATTTCTGTGACAGTGTTTTTTTTTTTAAATAGATTATTTCTGTGACAGTGCTTTTGTGGACAATTTCAGTGTGACTTTGTGTGTGTGATAGGACAATTTGATGCTGCATTTTTGTGTGTGTGTAAATGTTTTCAGTGTGACAGTGTTTTTTTGTTTGTTTGTTTGTTTTTTGTTGTTGTTTTTTGTTGTCTTTGTGGACAATTTCAGAGGAAGATGAAATGAACTGCTGTAAGACTTGTCATAGGGTGGACGAATATGAAAAAAAAAAGATGTAAAAAAAAATCGAAAATAAATAGTTCGTTTAACTGGGACAAAAGATAAGGAAAATAGCCAACGTTGCGGCCTCAAGGCCGTCGTCGGGGAAAGGAAAGGAAGTGAGAGCTAAGAAGGACACATGAGAAAAATAAATAAATAAATAAAAATGGGTACTGCCCGTAAAATCAACTAAGATCTAACGTGTCCAGCGATAAGAAAGCGCGCCACAAGAACATAAACAAAACAATGGACAATTTCAGTGCGACAGTGTTTTTGTGAACATTATCTGTGCGAGAGACTTCCATTAACTTAATTGCTAAGTGAAAGTTTTTTCCATCTAGAGTATGCTTTATATGTAAGTTTATTCATTAATATAATGAGAATATTTTCTTGTATATTACTACTTCTGCTTGTGAGTATTGCTATGTACATTACAATGTTGTATTAAATTGTTTCCAATAGTAAGCTTTGTTTTTAATTGTTTTCGTTCCCATTATAATTTATGATGATGATGTTTTCATTTATATTGTGATTTTTATTTCCTAAAAGCGTTCCATCTAGAATTATAGATTATAATTTGTGAAGAGATTCTTCTTCTTCTTACACTCTCTGGTGTCTACTTGAGTATTTTCAAAGAAAACATTGTCAGCTTGAGGTTATTTGTAACTCCATATAGTTTTTTTTCTTCCCAAAATGGTACTGGTGATGGTGATATGCGCGTTCTCCGTTGCTCGTATACTGGGCATCTTTGAAGCAGATGTTCAGCAGTCGTTTTATCAGTGTCACATTTACACTCATCGGTAGTTCCTATCTTTAGCTTGTTGAATAGATGGCGTCTCAATCTGTTGTGACCTGTGTGGAGTCTGAAGATTGCCATTTGTTCTCTTCTGCTGAGCTTGTAAAATGCATTATTTTGTGTGTGGTCTGGATGCTCTGCATCCATTTGTTTCAGTATCTGATTCTGATAAAGCTCTGCCTGTTCGAAAGTTATGCTTGTATCAAGCTGAAGTAGCTTGAAAATAGCATCAAGTTACATAATTTATACGAGAATTTGCGTAATCATCAACAACATAAAAAAAAATAGGTTCAGTAACACTGATCTATACAGAAACAAAAGCACAATATTATAATAATGGATTGAAATGTGTATCGTTCATCTGATTGGAAACAAAACATATTTTATTAGACCACGTCATTCATTATTCATTTTTGTCAACAATTCATGCCTGCCGTCACATTAGCAAGAGCTGCGATTAAAAATTCAATGTAAACAAAAAATTTGCGATATTTTTATTTCCTGATGTGCGTCCTGCGTGCTGATGTAGTGCGTACTAAGTCATAGCTGTTGAGGTAGGTTCAAGCGGTCCAGTGGCTACCTCGGTGTATGATTTACTAAAACTATTGTGTGTGAAAGGACGGTCAAGAATGTGAATGTAACCGCAACTTTTTATTTTAGCAGTAACCTCTTCTTTATTGGTTCCAACTTGACTGTAAACCACCAAATGATAATAGTCGTGTTTGTTATAGGTAAAGTGAGTGTGATTGTGTGCTGGCAAAGTCGTTCACACAACAGGTGCCAACACGGGAGTCATCGAGTACAGAACGACTGGTAATATTTAATTATTGTTTATTAACTCACAGCACATCATCACGTAGACATAGACGAACACAGTTACATCGAATCATAGTATATAATTTCCACACTGCATCAATACCTAATACGGCCTGTCCACATCCTGGCCTTATAATCGCTTCATCACAGCTTCATAAATCTCCACACTACTCAACAAAGCCTGCTCACCCGGCAGCTATAATAATCTTCATAAGGCCTAAACAATACTCCATTACTCAATAAAGCCTGCTCACCCGGCAGCTATAATAATCTCCATATGGCCTAAACAGTACTCCATTACTCAATAAAGCCTGCTCACACGGCAGCTATAATAATCTTCATATGGCCTAAACAGTACTCCATTACACAATAAAGCCTGCATCACACGGCAGCTATAATAATCTTCATATGGCCTAAACAGTACTCCATTACACAATAAAGCCTACATCACACGGCAGCTATAATAATCTTCATATGGCCTAAACAGTACTCCATTACTCAATAAAGCCTGCTCACACGGCAGCTATAATAATCTTCATATGGCCTACACAGTACTCCTCCAAAACTTAACTCCCTTAATCACACACTAGTCCCGCCAAAAAATCCCGTCACGAGACTCGGCTGTTTTGAACACCGCTCTCAATAATACATGCAGACTAGCTGCGAGCTATTCACATGGCTCAAAACAGTACAGAATAAATACATCTCTACAATGAAAACTGGATTTTACGTACAAAATATCGATTTTTTACTTTTGAGCTTATTTTATTAAATAATCATCGAGGAATCGATTGAGCAAGGTTTTATAACATAAAAAATGCATTTGATGTATCAAAAAGCATATTGTCGGCACTACCCCCATGCTATGATTTTCAAATTTGTGCCGAAAATGCACGATTTCTCTCTAAAACTATCTAACAGAGGAGTCTCAAATTTGGCATGCATGTAGTACACATCTATATCTTTAAAGTAACACATCTGCATTTTTGATATTTTGGTAATTTTCTTTTATAAATTTAAAAAAAAATATTTTTTAAAACATTTTTTCACACAAATATAGTTTTTTTTTTTTTTAAATCATTAAAAATAGAATTTTAAACTTATCAAAATAATCATGAGTAGTACACATCTATATCTTTAAAGTAACACATCTGCATTTTTGATATTTTGGTAATTTTCTTTTATAAATTTAAAAAAAAATATTTTTTAAAAAATGTTTTCACACAAATATAGTTTTTTTTTGTTTAAATCATTAAAAATAGAATTTTAAACTTATCAAAATAATCATGAGTAGTACACATCTATATCTTTAAAGTAACACATCTGCATTTTTGATATTTTGGTAATTTTCTTTTATAAAGTTTTAAAAAAATATTTTAAAAAATATTTTTTCATACAAATATAGCTTTTTTTTTTTTTTAAATCATTAAAAATAGAATTTTAAACTTATCAAAATAATCATGAGTAAAATTGTTTTAATTGTCAGTCACAACATGTGGGTTCCAATTTGATAAAGTTTGGTCAATGGGAAACAAGATTTTTGCTCTTGAAAATTGGTGAAAAACCCAAGATAGCGGTTGTTTTTTTGGTTACCATGGTAGAAGGACAGAAGAAACATTAGGCAAGACAAAGGCGAGAGGAGGAGCTGCAGGAAGCTGAAGGAGGTGCAGCATATAGTGCTGGACAATTTTAAACACATTCAGCCCCCCCAGAATGGAGTATATTGGACAAGACAAGTCACTCGGTGACTAAAATGCATTTTTCTCAAAACTAACATTTCATTAACAAAAAATGTTATTTTTTTACAAACTATCTAATAGATCAGTCTGAAATTTGGCATACATGTATGACACATACATACCTTTAAACTGACAAGGGCTTTTTTTGATATTTTGGTAATTTGCTTTGATATATTTTTTTAAATATTTTTTTTTCATTGTTTTTTATACAAATATAGTGTATTTTAAAAAATAATCATTAAAAATAGAATTTCAAACTTATCAAAAAAAAGCCTATGGCAAATTGTTTTAATTGTCAGTCACAACATGTTTGTGCAATTTGATAAAGTTTGGTCAATGGGAAACATAAGTTTTTAGCTCTCGAAAATGTGTGCAATTTGATAAAGTTTGGTCAATGGGAAACATGAGTTTTTAGCTCTCGAAAATCTGTGAAAATCCAAAATGGCGGATGTTTTTTTTTGGTTACCATGGTAACCACATTTTTTTAACAAAATAAACTGTAGAATTTGGTTCATGGACATACACTGTGTCTATTGAGCACATAAAAAGTTTGAAAATGTTATTAGAACAAAAGTTAGTTTTCACTGTAGTCCAGCCCCTTAAACAGCGCTCACACGCTTATCTGTACTCTGCCACTCCAAAAATAGGAAAAGATAATTCTATCATAAAGTTAAACATGGATCCGCTTAATCAAGCGTTGCAACTCGAAATTTAACTTGTCCAAAAAATTCTAAAGATTACTTCTCTTCCATAAAATCCACTTGCAACAGTTACCACCCCCTCCTGGAAAAAAATGATTCTATCATTTTTTTGAAAAAATTAACTCCCAAAAACAAAAAATTTAGAAGATAATGAAGCTCTAACATATGCTTACAAAAATCATCTTATTTTAAATCAAATTATATCTACAACAAATATCAGCAATAAAGTGTAAAGTAGCAATTAAAGCATACAGCATAATCAGCTAAGTATAAAAAGTAATTAGCTAAATGTACAAATATGATCAGTTCCAAAATTAAGTTAAGTATATTTAGTACAAACCAAACCGAAACCAACCGATCGAAAGAGAAAACACAAGATCAATCAAAAGAAGAATGATCTGTAATAAAGGAAAGTAAGAACTCAACAATACCATATACCATAAAATCCACTTGCAACAGTGGGCACTTAAGAGGCTTGGTGAAATGGCATTTAGCGTTGGCTGTGGAACAACGGCAACGGGCTATGGAATTCAGTATAATAATTTATATACAACAGAATGGTTATGTGGCAGCCCTGGTATTATTATGAATCCTATTATATGACAATGTCTGCCCAGGTTCGCTTACCTCCGTGGTTAGCATTGACTTGCTGTTTTACTTGTTATCTATCATCTCAGTGTTCAGGTTATCCATTAACATGGCTCCTAGCGTACGTGCCATCCGCACACTCACTCACGCCTTCTGGACTGCCCCTGAGAAAAGCGTGATTTCCTAAATCACCGTTCACCTCTCTCATGCGCAACCCTGTTCGCGCATCCCCTGTTTGTACTCTATCTGAACCGTCCCATTCCTAATTCTTATTCCTTCCCTTTGACTGTAAATCGTTCTCTAACTGCCACATTATCTCCCTTTCTCCCTTAAAAATAAATTATTTATCCGTAGGAGAAAAAATTTATTTTAATGACTGTACCAGCCATTATTGTACTTAACCATGTATCAAAACAAAAACAATATCCTTAGCAATGTGCTGTTACAACCCTAGCTCAGCACATTACCAATTACTTATCTGTGCCAAAGGACAATTTCCCTTTTACACAACACAATTAAATTGTACTGAGAACGTACATTCATCACATCTCGTTCCCATTTATGACCACTCATCTTTGCTTTGTCCTATCTGCTCACGTTACATGATTTCAAAAAAACATACTTTTTAGACATGTTATACATTCCACTTTCTTAGTGGTCATTCATTTGTTTTGTTTTTTTCATATCACTTAACATGTCATTATTTTCTTACATTACAACATATTATCATAACAAAACTGAGGAATAACTCTTTTCCCGTCACTTTTCTTAAGTGACCTTTCCTCTTCACATTTATGACTGTTCTTAACCCTTGTCTTTCTCACTCACATTCTGCCAACTGTGTACTTATCCATACAAAGTTTATTTCCTTTTACGCATTCAGTCACTCCTATTGTCATACATGTCAATTCCTCATATCGAATTATCTTCTGTCACCACACACCTGGTGTGAACTGTCTGGCCTTCCTCTTTTCTCGTATAAAGCCAAACATGTCTTCTGTCATGTCTCCCTATATACATAGTTCATGATGGCGTGAGCCATTTACTATCATGGCAACACTGAATTGCCATACTTCCGTCCACCCTTTACTAACTAGACTTCTGTCTTTGGTCTACTACGCGGAAATATTTGCAACTTCTTAGGTCTACGCATCTTAAACCGCGTTGTCGCTATGACCTACTTGCGTGTTTTTCTACTGCTGACCTGTCACTTGAACTCCTTTTTCACAACACTGTCTCCTAGTGTGTGAATTTCTGTTATATATGTTCGGTGAGGGTTATCCTCAATAGACTCACATGTGTAGTCTGATAAACACCGCACTTAACGTTTTTATATGTTTTTCGTTCCCTCCCTGAAACTTCTCTTTGTGCTATCTCCTCTTTCCTTCTCCACAACACTGTCTCCCCATGTCTAAATTTCTACTGTATATGTTCGGTGAAGGTTACCCTCCATAGACTCACATTTGTAGTCTGGCAAACGCCACACTTAACGTTTTTTTTATATGTTTTTCGTTCCCTCCCTGGAACGTTCTCAACACAATTCTCTTCTCTTCGTGTATTACGGAGAAAAAAAAATATGATTTCTCCCCAAAGTCTTCATAAGACTTGGTCACTGCCGCAAAAATCTCTCTTTGCCATTTTCTCCATGGCTTCTCACTTCTACATAAGTTCCTTCTAGAACTATCTCTTCTAAATGTCTGTGCCATCCTTCCTGTGGCTTCTCAATACTCCGTCACTTCTCCGTGACTCTCAATTTTCCCATACTTATTTATCCAAGCGATTCTCTTGTTTTCGCCATCTCCCATGGCCCTTATTACTCCCCGTCCAATATCTCAATTACTCACTCTTACTTTCGCCATCTCTTATGGCTCTTCTTCTTCTCACATAATATCCTCGTCATTTTTCATGACCTTTATCTCTCATCTCCCCCTCTACTTCACTTACTCATAAACTCCGCTATTTTAGCTATAGTGACTTCCTTGTCGCTATGCCTTTCCAACGAAATGTGTTTAGCAATATCTATATTTTCTTCTTCCTTTATTTCTCCTCCGACCTTGATGACGATTTGCCTGCTCTGCCTTTTCTATCAACCTTTTCTTGTTTGCGTCATTTAACATTTCCGTCAAAACCATATTTACCTCAGTTTTAGTTTGTGGAAAGTATGTCTGATACTTCTGTTCCAGCACGCTCCATAGCATGTCTCCCGAGAAGTTAAAATCAGGCCGCTTTATGGTAGCTTCTATTACCTTCTTCACCTCGTCGATATTTGGTTCATCCGCTTTAATCGGATTCTTTCTCAATTTTTCCAAGAATTTAGACCTCTCCGAGCGCCATAGAACCACATTTGGCTCAACCTTTTTGGTAATGTTCTCCGTCTTTATCTGATTTATACGTCCAAGATCACTATTCTCATTTTTCGGCCAATAAATTCTACGACCTTCGTCGTCCGTTATATGCTCGAGCTCATCCGACCTGTATCCAATTTCGTCGGG
Source organism: Oreohelix idahoensis (assembly GCA_024509875.1). Taxonomy (NCBI): domain Eukaryota; kingdom Metazoa; phylum Mollusca; class Gastropoda; order Stylommatophora; family Oreohelicidae; genus Oreohelix; species Oreohelix idahoensis. Next base: position 394,959 of record JAMPIV010001593.1, read on the forward strand.
GCCCATAACTCTATCCTCCCCACTTGACAAATCGAATTCTGATTCTATGTCAAACTGGTACTTTTCTTGTACTGTACTTACACCCTCCTGTTTCGTCTTTCTTTTCTCCGAGTCTTCAATTTGTCGATTATATGCCTCCCTCCAATCAGTCTGCGTGATTGTCGCTGCATGTCGCATCCACATGTCTGCATTGTCTGCTATTATTTTCTCCAGATTGTATACTGATAAGTCCCTTTCTCTGCTACTATCTCCACATTTGCTCCCTTCTTCCTTACTTCTTCTACTATTCTCTCCTCTTCTATAAGTACTTTTGTGTCTGTGACTACCGTCACTCTCATCAGATCCTACACTGTCTGAGTCAGTCGACACCAATTCTGACGACCATCTCCGTCTACTGCTATATTCTGCTTCATTAACTGTCTGTCGACTTTTTTCTCTGGTCGACTGCATCGGTTCATCCTTCTTATTGTTTACCTCGATGCTATCCCTATACTGTGGTACCACTCCTTTAGCCGTTTGTTGGTTCATCCTTTTTACACTGAGTGGAATCTTAGACTTTCTCGTATTGTCTAACTCATGTGACAATGTTTCATTTTCTCTCATGACGTCCGTCTCATTGTGTGCTGGCCCCAAATGTGACGCTACAGTATCAATCTCAGTTTTTGTTCCGGCACTAATCATCTTTGTTTCATTTATTTCTGGTTCTTGTGTACCAACGCTGACCCTGTCTCTCTGTATGTTTTCCTGTTTCTGGACTGTTGTCCTAACCTGACTTGTCCATGGTCTATTCCTATTACCTTCTTCCTTTATTGTAATATTTTGCTGATCAGATCCTATTATGTTTCTCCACACTCCTAGCGGTTCTACCGTCATTTCCCAACCGTTCTGTGTTCTTATCTGGCACTTCTGTTGGTTTGCTATGTTGATGTTATTTATTTCTATGGGCTTCCCTTTTCTAACTTCTCCCACAAAATTTCTGACCGCCATTCTTATTCTTCTTTTATTAAGTGTGTTCCAGTGTGCTCGAACAGCAGCTGTTTCTATGATTTTATTTTTGTCATTATTTTCTCCATCACAAGTGTGACACTGCCCTTTCCCTTTCGTACCGTATGATTTAGACTCTGATTGAAGATCTCTTTCATTGAGTAATGTGTCTACTCGCCTTCTGACAGAGTCTGTGATCAGATCAACAGATGAAAAAATCGCAATTTTAACTTTCTCCAATTCATCTGCTATTATTGACATTGCATATTTGTCAATGTCTGTAAGCCACTTACGGCATGCGTGTGGGTCACCTGAAAATAGGTCTACATTACCTTTTATGTCTACCTTGGCTAATGTGTCGGTAATCGTCTTTATGAGGGCCAAAGTCTGACTATCTTGCATGTTATACTGTGTCTGTTCGGCTTGTGCCATCATCGCAATCTGAAAAATAGTTACTTATTTCTACCGTTAACTTAAACTAACTTGCACCTGAAAATGAAAAGAAATTTTTCTATTAGTCTTGGGTTTCCTGAAAAAAAAAATATAATGTTACAGTTACAAAAAAAAAATTATGCATACACTGTTATACGGTAATTCAATATTAGTGAGACTACAATACTAATAATAATGATAAGAATAATAATTAAACAGCAGTAATAATATTAATAACAATAATATTACTATAATGTCTAATTAATAAGACAAGAATAATAATACAACAATGTCTAATTAAACTAATTACTTAAGACGTCTGCGTTGGAGTACTCGTTTATCACGTTGCGCGCGCGCGACCGACTTTTTCTTTTTTAACAAACACTATTGTTATATTTTTATACCATGCGGACTACACACTGTATTGTCCTTTTCTACACACAGGCTTCTATCGGTGAATCGGTTACTGTACTGCACTCTATGACCGACTTAAGACTACTTGCGTGAAACACGTCGACCTGTCGTCTGCTGTGATGATTGTTCCCGGGCTGAAAGATTTGAATGAAAACAATTTGTTTCCGAATTGACGTTACAGGACTTGTGAATATTGTACCCGCTTTGTCTTTGCGACCCCTCTCGTGCAGGAGGCGTGAAGAAAAAAAATCTTGACCTGATTTCTGAGCTGGCGCGTTCGGTTGACCAGTTCGCAACCTGTCAGCTTCTGTTTACACTTTGACTGTACTGTTTTTCTTCGTATGGGAAACTGCAACTTTGCCTTTCATCTGTTATGCCCCGCCGTCTGTGGTTCTTGAAGTCTGTCATCAACTAGTTTGTGTGTTGTACCTTGTCTTGTTGTGACGACTTATTCTAGTGCCGGTCGATTTGAAAAAAAGAAAATTCTGACTCGGTTTTTAGGACCGACGTTTCTGCTTGGCTAGTTCCGATACTGTTCACTTTTTCTCTGTTTACAACTTACACTGTTGTCACTCTGTTTTTTTTTCATGTTATCGAAACGTAAATATGAACTCTTTTCTTCGTTATACTCTGCCGTCTGTAGTTGCTGAGGTCTGCCACAGATACGGAAATGTATTATGGTGTCTTCTGTATGTGCTATTCTGCATTATGATGGCTATCTGTAGTTCGTGGTTGTTGAAAATCTGTCACAGCGTCAAACGTATCTATGTATTCTGCCTGAAGCGAAGAGAGATGACAGCATAAAGCATAGTTTCTGAACTCCTGTTTATAAACAATGTGTGTGTGCTGCTGCTAGAGGTTGGTTACGGCACCAAAATCATAATAATGTGGCAGCCCTGGTATTATTATGAATCCTATTATATGACAATGTCTGCCCAGGTTCGCTTACCTCTGTGGTTAGCATTGACTTGCTGTTTAACCACAACAGTCACACACACACACAGCACGTGATGCGATAACGCCATAGTAATTTGAATAGTGGTTTATTTACATATGAAAGGATCATTGCTGTCTGCTCTGACCTCCACATTTGGTCCAGCATAGAATATATAATATGTAAGTTCATTCTTTCCTCACTCTCTCTCGCTCAGTATCGAATCTACACCTTCTGACCTTTTAACCATCAGTGATCATGCAGGTGCTATAGTCTCTAGTTCTGTTGTTTCTTCCTTATAGTTTCTTATGTCTATTTGTTATCTATCATCTCAGTGTTCAGGTTATCTATTGGTAGACCGGGCCTCTCCGGGGATGTTGTTTTCCCTTTTATCACTGAGGAACATGACTACTGTCTATATGAAATAAAGTTCACCCTACGTACCTCTTCCTTTCTGAATAATACTAACTCACACCGTTTCTCCTTCTAGACAAGAATTCTCACTGTTCAATATTTCGGGTTAATCATTACCCAACTACTTCTTGTCCATGAAATATTCATCCCCTAAACTACTTGAATACTGCCATTAACATGGCTCCTAGCGTACGTGCCATCCGCACACTCACTCACGCCTTCTGGACTGCCCCTGAGAAAAGCGTGATTTCCTAAATCACCGTTCACCTCTCTCATGCGCAACCCTGTTCGCGCATCCCCTGTTTGTACTCTATCTGAACCGTCCCATTCCTAATTCTTATTCCTTCCCTTTGACTGTAAATCGTTCTCTAACTGCCACAGTTACTTTCACAATCGCCCCAAGCTGGCAGCATGGATAAAACCAGGATTGAAGTTGAAAGTTGCAATCAAAATTGGGTGATTTCAATTCCCAGCATAAGTGAGCAAAAATAACAGGAGCGGACACATGGGAGTCATGACCCAAGTGAACCCATCCCCCTCAGAGTGTGAAGAAGATAAAGGGATGAAACACATGTCCCGCGGAAGACACTTCTGATGATCAGATTGCCTCCTATTGTAATGCTCAGTACATAGTTTGTTATCATATATGTTCATATAGTGTATGCTAAGTTGTATTTATTAATGTAGTGTATTGTAAGTTATATTTGTTGGCCGAACACCATCACCAACTAAGAACTGCTAACTCGGAGCCACCAAGAAAACATGAGGGCCATCACAACGGGTAGACCCTGGAATTGGGTTGTCCTCATCTTCAGAAGAGACCATGACACTGTCACCAGAACTATCATGCTATGGACTCAAGAAGGAAAGCGAAAACGAGACCGGCCCAAAGATACCTGGAGGAAAACTGTGGAGGCAGAGGAGAAAGGCGTGAACCAGAACGTTGGGCACTACACGAAGGATGGCTGTCGACTGAGCAAAGTGGGGACAGTTTGTTGCTGCTCTACAAGACGGACTAGGTGTGAAGGTCACTGATTAATTTGTCAGTCAGCGGTCAAGGACCAAATAAGAAGTAGAATTAGCTGATTTAGTGTTCTATGTTGTGTTTGGTGGCGTAGTTTGTGTTATGTAGCATTTCTTGATGCTCTATGTGTTACTGTCGTGATTCGAAGAAATTTCTGTCACTTTTAGCCGAGTGGTCTGCCCTATCTTGTTCTCTAATAGTTGTCTACGCTCATTTTTCTGTATTATAGCTTCTAATAGCGCTATTTCTGGCATTGGTCATGTCAGTCTGACGTTGGACAGGCTAATTCCACCCCTTACACGTGGACATCGGCGTCTAGCTAAAGGTCCTTTTATTCTACCTTTTTAGTAGATGACGGCTAGTTCCCTGTAATGTTTGATTTACAGACAACTCGTGGACACGGGGAATTAACTTTAACTGTTCACCCTTCCGCCTGCGTCTAGAATCTCTAACTCAGGTCGCACGTAAGACTGCCTAGTGTTGCTTCAGATTACGTCTTTTTCCTGTATCTTAAGTCGCCAGGGAAACATTTCTCTAGACCCTTATGTCTTGTTACGTTAGAGCTTTACACGTGCAGAAGACACACTCAGCCACCAGCAGACTTTATCTTGCTATTTAAGCAAGGTGTTTTTATCACTGCATACCATTGTCTCAAGAAAATTATGTCACTGGACAAAGTGATATTCTGCACCAGAGCTTAATAGCAGTTGTGGTGCAGGAATTATTCTTTATTCGGTAAGCGCACATTTACTTATTTAATACAGTGGGGTGTTAGCTTAATCTAATAGAATAAAGATCCCGTGTTACTTTAATTCATATATATATATATATATATATATATATATATATATATATATATATATATATATATATATATATATATATATATATATATTTTTCTTTTAAGCGGTCAGAATTCATTGTATTCTAACTGTCACTTGATGTTTGCTGTGATAGTCCTTACTGTAATAGATTTTCCTATTTTGCATGAGAGAACGGGGAACGGTGTGACATATCAAAACATAGTCTCGAGTATGGCTGGGAAGTAGACCTTAGATATTTGACTATATCTCTGTTCTCTTCAGAAGTCATATCTCTCTCCATATTTTCATTAGTAACTTTACTTTTCTCTGCTTTCACATTACTCATTCATATTCTAACTCACACATCCTCTATTTCCATACTCGCGACAGTTACATATTATTTCTTGACGTAATTTGACGTAAACTCTAGTTTTTCTCTCTATTTCATGTTCCAGTGTATTTCGTGAAACTTGCCCCGTGGTGATTTTTCTTTAAAAAAAATATTTCCCTTATGTTTTACCGAATTTTTTTCCTTGTTCAAAATGTTGTAACTTGTAGATATTCTGTATTTATTTTATTCGTCGGTTTTTGTGGAAAAACAACCCGATCCTGCCAAGCATGATCTATCTGACAGAAGGTCCCACACGAAGCCCATGACTGTGACGTTATCAAATAAGCATTAAGTAAAGTATGGACAAGAACGGAAAGTTCTCAGTTGTCTAAATAGTTTTCTTTATTGTTTCAGTATTAACATCAGTATAATAATCTTGTTTTGTTCCCGTGTGTATTTTATATTTCTCATAACGTTACAGACATAGGCTCAGTATCGAGCCCTCTTTCATATAAAAGGCCATGCTCCATACCATCAGGCCTGGGCAAAATGTTTTATTTACTTCCGTTTCTTATTGCTTTTCTTCTCTTTCAATGAGAAGCGCCATATCACAAGGTGGTGAAAATTATAGAGAACTTTCAACAAGGGAACTCATAATAATATTGTAGCTGTTATTTTTATCATTTCTATTGGTTGTTTCCCCTTGCTCGTTTCTAAGTGGTATTTAAATCCTCAAATGGCAATTTGAATTTTCATATCTCAGAAAATTTTCACAGCTGGAGCGTTGATGTCATTTTTATTATTTCTGAAGTGAACAGCGGAAATAATATAGTGGATGCGCAGCTTACTGTTAATATTTGAGTACACAATCATGACTTATATTTCTGCGTACACTGCCGGACATCAACTTGAATATGTTCAAAGAAAGCAGTGGTCAACTTGAGCTATTAGTATCTCCATTGAGTTTTTGTTTTCTCCAGGAATGGTACTGGTTACAGCCATATGTGCTTTCTCTATTCCTCTTATAGTGGGCATCTTTGGAAGCAGATGTTCAGCGGACCTTTTATCGACGCCACATGAGAGGAACGGCCAATAATGCGTCCGACAATATGAGGCAGTTGTTTCCAGGCGAACTAGTATAACGTCTTAACCCATTTGTGAAAACGGTAATAAAAAGGAAGGTTCCAGGTAAACTGACAAGAGAATGACAGTACTGTGTCACAGCATTTGTGACCTATAGCTAATTATGACGCAAAATCGAGAATTTAGGAAAAGTATGGGCAATTGGATAAGGATTACACTCTCGAAGCTTATACCTAGTGGTTTAGTTAGAGATTTAAAAAAAAAACCAATGGAAACATTTGACGTAGAAAAAAGAAAAAAATGAAGTGTGAAGCCGGAGTTCAAGCTGGAAGGTGAAAATTTCGCTGACCTTACCACCCACAAAAAAAGTACTACCACTATACGATTATGAATTAAATGGCCTATGAGAAGAGCCTGTGACAACTGTAAGGGTAGACGAAACGTCAATAGTTGGATAATAGATAGTCGATTTGAGGGCAACATCAAGGCAAGAGTCAGACAATGACTGAAATCCTTTATAGACAATACAATAAGTAAAAACATTTTTTTGTAAATACAACTTAATGTCCAATGAATTAAAAGGAAAGAAAGCCGGTTATACCCGTTGATAGCTTTACCAGAAAGCCGGTTATACCTGTTGATAGCTTTACCAGAAAGCCAGTTATACCTGTTGATAGCTTTACCAGAAAGCCGGTTATACCCGTTGATTGCTTTACCAGAAAACCGGTTATACCCGATGATAGCTTTACCAGAAAGCCGGTTATACCCGTTGATAGCTTTACCAGAAAGCCAGTTATACCCGTTGATAGCTTTACCTTGTTCTACAATCCCTAAGTTGAGAGAAGTAGAGATAGATCAATGAACAGATGGAGAAGAGAACTGGAGACAGACATGTAGAGCATGAAGAAGACACAGAAAGACCTTGAGCTGATGGCACGTGACATGAAGACTTGGCTTAAGTTTGTTGAAGGCCTATGCTCCTTATGGAACTAAAGAGTGATGATGGCGCCTGGTTATAGAAAGGTGATGTGACTCCATGTAGGAGAGTCATTGGGATGATGGCGCCTGGTTATAGAAAGGTGATGTGACTCAATGTAAGAGAGTAATTGTGATGATGGCGCCTGGTTAAAGAAAGGTGATGTGACTCCATGTAGGAGAGTCATTGTGATGATGGCGCCTGGTTATAGAAATGTCATGTGACTCAATGTAGGAGAGTAATTGTGATGATGGCGCCTGGTTATAGAAAGGTGATGTGACTCCATGTAGGAGAGCCATTGTGATGATGACGCCTGGTTATAGAAAGGTCATGTGACTCCATGTAGGAGAGTCATTGTGATGATGGCGCCTGGTTATAGAAAGGTGATATGACTCCATGTAGGAGAGTCATTGTGATGATGGCCCCTGGTTATAGAAAGGTCATGTGACTCCATGTAGGAGAGTCATTGTGATGATGGCGCCTGGTTAGAAAGGTCATGTGATTCCATGTAGGAGAGTCATTGTGATGATGGCGCCTGGTTATAGAAAGGTGATGTGACTCCATGTAGGATAGTCATTGTGATGATGACACCTGGTTATAGAAAGGTCATGTGACTCAATGTAGGAGAGTCATTGTGATGATGGCGCCTGGTTATAGAAAGGTCATGTGACTCAATGTAGGAGAGTCATTGTGATGATGGCAACTGGTTATAGAAAGGTCATGGGACTCAATGTAGGAGAGTCATTGTGATGATGGCGCCTGGTTATAGAAAGGTCATGTGACTCAATGTAGGAGAGTCATTGTGATGATGGCGCCTGGTTAAAGAAAGGTGATGTGACTCAATGTAGGAGAGTCATTATTAATTCTATATCAGGATATACGCGTCTTTGAGTCAGTTTGATATTATATGTTGTTACCGTAGTGCTGTGATATTTCTCATTTCATTAGTATTTTTATTTGTTAATTAATTGTTTTCTCTACATATCTGTTGTAACCTTTGTAATTTTATCATAACCATTTTATATTTCTCGTGTTTTTGGTTTTGACGAGTTTTGTCTCTTTTTGGCGGTGCGCGTCACGTTTAACACAGAAGCAAGGTCCGTCGGTTACATTAGGGCGCTTGTCCAAATATAAAAGACCTTGTAAATCAATACCCCTTAGCTCCCCAAGGAGCATAGGCCTTCAACATCCACGTGCCAAGTCTTCCTGTCACGTGCCTTCAGCTCAAGCTCATCAATTTTCACTTCCGTTTCCAGTTCTCTTAAAAGATCTAGTGGTGGTACGGGTAATTCTAAGAATGTTTATTATTTCAGGAACCGTCCTCCCGACGTCCTGTGGTAAGAGTGCATTAGACTTCAGGCTTGACACTCCTTATTACAGTGGCCTGCTGAGTACCCTCCAGGGTTATCCTTGCATATTCCGTTTCAGGAATTATAATATATATATTTAAGTTTGGCCAGTCACACACAATCTCCCTGGCCCGCACCTCAGGTACTCAGTAACAAGGCCTAACTTCTTGGCACGATTCACAAATATTTATTAACACATTACTCCATTTGAGTATGATATGACATCGTAGCTTTTACTAGCACATGTCTCTACTGTCCTTGATTCTGATACTCTCCATTTTAATGGTACAGTCAACTTTGATGGTAATCGATCTTGCAGGTGAAATATAAAGATGCCCAAAGGTAATTAACACATTTTAAAAGCAGGTCCTACTGGACACATTCCTTGCATACTGGTCAAACGACACAAGCAGACTGCCGGTTAGAGACGCTAGCTTGTCCCAAATCAAAACTGACGTCTGCTGTCAATTCAAAGCAGGAGTCAAGACGTCACTTCCTGCAACCACGGGATACCGTGTGTAAACAATATATATCAGGAAGTGATCGAATACAAAACATGATATGATATTTACTCATATCAAGTGGTCTGGTGTATTATCATTGTTTTATATTTGTGAGTGTGGCTGACAAAAGATTATCTTGCTCTGAGTTTGAGGCCTGCACTAAGTCGTGTCGCACGGAGCGGCTAAAACACAGTAGTCGGGCCGAGCTGTAGATTATTTCTTTTAAATATGAATGCGTGCAGATTGTTTGAGCGTCCGATTGGCAGAGTGGTTAGAGCGCTGGTATCTCGCGGCAAAAGGTGCCGGGTTCGAATCATGGTACCGACACGCTCCAATCTACCCAGCTGTAAATGGGTACATGACCGAGTTAGGGAAGGAAAAGGCAGCGAGGAAGGGAGCTGGTTACCCCACCTCTCGATGCTGGACCTAGTGTGGTGAAGTCTCTAACACTTCACTCCCCTACGGCCGTATCTGCCTTGGGAATAACCTTTACCTTTTTACACTTTGCAAAGGGTATATAAATGGAATCAATTTGTGTGATAAACTCTAAACTCATGGTGATTTTCTAACTAGTAACTAGATATGAAATCTTAGTACGGTAACCATTATGATGAATTAACCCTGTAGTTCCCAAGGCTCTCTGAAGATACAAAGACATAAGCATCCTCAGGCCTGTTTTACAAGGTGACTAATAGGGAGCCGCGGTAGCATAGTGGTTAATGCACTGGCTTCCTAGCTCAGTGGTCCATGGTTCGATCCCCAGTTGAGGTGGGATTTTTTTAAGGCCGCAAACGGCTCTTGGGTCGACCCAGCCCCAATTGGGTACCAGAGCAGCTCTGGGAAGGTTAAGGCGGCCGGCGTGATGCTGACCACATCACCCCTAGTGTTCCGATGGTCGAGAAAATATGGGCCTAACACCGTATTGCCAATATGCCTCTATGGGCGTGTAAACGGGATTTCCCCCCCCCTCCCCCAAATATAAGATTGTACATAGGGCTTGCAACCTCATCATGTAAAAGATATTACCTTAAGAACCACTGCTGCTAGAGCAAGTGAATGCTTTCTAAAAGGGGACCATCTGCAGGGGTGGCTCCTAGCTCCGTGATGAGTGCAAGGAAAATGATGACGGTGATGATGATTACGATGCTAATGATAAAAATGCTGATGATGTTGATAATGCTGGTAATATGATGATGATGATGATGATGATGATGATGATGCAATGATATTGATGACTATGATGATGATATGTTGGTAATGACGATGATCATGATGTTGATGACGATGTTGATAATGATGATGGTATGATGTTGATGACGATGATTATGATGAGGACGATGATTAAGGTGCTGACGATGTTAATGCTGATGATATGATGATGATGACGATGACAATGATGTTGATGACGATGATGATGATGAGGATGCTTATGATGATGAACATGATGATGATAACTTTAATAAATGACTTCCTGTACAGAAACCCGGATGTAGAATCCTGGCGTTAGAGGCCAAGATACAGAGAACTAAATATAAAAAAAATCAAAGGCGCTCTCACTGGAATTAGAACAAAAGATGTTAAGATCATTAACCAGACGCTATTGTTGTTAAGTGTTTTGTAAGGAGTCAAAACCAGCATTTCGTGGAACTTGGGGTTGGGTAGCTGGAGATGGGAACTTCTAGTCCTGGAATAATGAGGCAGATTCCTTCACGAGATAAGTTTGATCCGACCTAACACTATAACCGCGACGATCGATTAGCTGTCTCAAGTCCGTGCCGAGCGCGTGAAATGACCAGCGATCAGATTTCACGGAGTCATTGTAGTCTTAAGAAAAAAATATGGCGAAGGCTGGATGTCTGGCGTTATATAATCCCTCAGATCACGATCAAATCTCATTGAGTGAACACTTTTGTGTACGACCGACATGGCTGTCGTATAAGATATTAAATGGTGTAATAGCTTGAAGAATTAAGTCGAGTCCAACTTTGTGTTTGTTTACATCCGTAACCAAGGCTTTGTGAATAAATTAACATTATCTCAATTCTCTCCCTTTTCCCTCTTTCTTTCAAATTACAAAAAAAAAAAAAAAAAAAAAATTGACACGTCAAAGACTGCCATTCAAGTTTCGAAGTTCAGAAACGAACAAAATATAAATAGATAAAATTCTATAAATAGAAATATAATATTTTTGGGAGCGTTATACGCGGAAAAAATAACAGAATGAGCTGGAAAACTATATATGTGACAAGAAAAGGGCTTCCCCAGAATGCACTATCAAAGTAAATGGAACCGTTTTAAAACATGTAAATAAATTCAAATACCTGGGCACGTTAATAACATCGGATGGACGATGCATCTCAGAAGCGAAAAGTGGAACAACCCAGGCAAAAACAGCATTCTATAAAATGAAGAGTATTTTGTGTAACAATTCTTTTTCAATGGAAGTAAGAAAGAAAATTCTTCCGTGTTATATAGAACAACTCAGGAGCTTTTTATTCAAAAAGCATGAAATTTATACACAATATACATGGATATGTCATGTAAACATCGGTATAATTCAACATAATCCCCATCAACTTGTACGGCTTTATGCCAGCGCGAAACAAGTGCATGTATTCCTAGCCCGTACCAGGTTTTGTCTTGACCATGTAGCCATTTCTTCGCTGCATGAATCACTCCTTCATCATCTTCAAACCTTGTCCCACGGAGTGCATCTTTAAGTGGACCAAATAAATGAATATCAGAGGGTGCCGAATCGGGACTATAGGGTGGATGGGGTAGTACAATTTGGTGATTGCTTCCCGTGTTGCCAGACTTGTGTGAGGGCGCGCATTGTCGTGAAGGAGAAGCAGGTCTGCTGGATTTTTGTGCGGCCGAACTCTGCGAAAACGTTGATTGAGTTTTTTTCAATGTCTTAATGTAAGCTTCCGAATTGATTGTCTCTCCTCTTGGCATACCGTCCACAAGAATTACACCTTCAATGTCCCAAAAGACAGTGATCATGACCTTTCCAGCTGAAGGAATTGTCTTGAATTTCTTTCTTCTTGGTGATTGCGGATGACGCCACTCCATTGACTGTTTTTTTGTCTCAGGTTCAAAATGATGTGCCCAGGTTTCATCACCTGTAACGATCTTAGCCAAAAAGTTCTCTCCATCAGCATTGAAACGCTCCAACAATTCAGAAGAAATTGCTTTCCTTTGCAATCGGTGGTCATTTGTGAGACTTTGAGGAACCCATCTTGCGCAAACCTTAGAAAATCCGAGAGTTTTTATAACTGCATTTGCACCACCAATGCTGACTGATAGCTGTAAGGCCAATTGTTGAGTAGTGATTCGCCTATCAGTAAGAATAATGCCCTCAGCGCATTTCAAAATTTCTGCGTTGGTGGCTGTGGCAGGACGTCCACAGCGCGGCCGATCAAGCAGCTCCGTATCTCCACTTCCTGATTCTTTGATTCTCTGAACCCAGCGACTGACTGTACTGCTGTCGACTGCAAAACTTCCATACACATCACATAGACGCTTGTGAATATTCACAACAGTTTCCTTCTCTGCAGCGAGAAATTCTATCACAATTCGCTGTTTATAGCGCAAGTTTCTAACACGCTCCATTTCAACGGTTTAGAGCAGCCGTATTATTTGGCCGGTTGCGGTGCAATTTAGTGCACACAATTGGCACATGCCATACTTGAAGTGTGCAAAATTTCATGCTTCTATCTTCATTATTAGCTGAGAAAAACGATGTGGTGCATTACTTTCTGAACGCCCCTCGTATATATATATATATATATATATATATATATATATATATAATATATATATATATATATATATATATATATATATATAGAGGGAAGGTCAAAAAGTAATGCCTCCTATTTTTTATGTATGTAAATACTGCATCGGTGTGCAATTTGTAAATTGTGCAGGATTCCTCAAACACTCTTCTGCACTGTATAGCATTACCAGCCTGTTTCAGTAACAGGTGGCACCACTGTAACAGTTTAAAAATGGCTGCCAAAGACGTTCGGTTAAAACAACGTTATGTCATAGAATTCCTCAATGCTGAAGGCAAGACCCCAATTCGCATCCGCGAACGTTTGAAGAATGTTTATGGAGATTCAACAGTGGATGTTAGCGCTGTCCGACGTTGGGTACATCGTTGTGACGAAGCTGAAGTAGGTCAATCCTCAATGGCTGACGCAAAGCATCACACAGCATCGCCGACAAGAAAGAAGTTCAAATGTTCACCATCTGTAGGGAAAGTTATGGCCTCCGTGTTTTGTGATGAGAAGGGTGTGATTCTTCTCGACTTCCTGGAACAGGGAAACACGGTGAATGCAGACCGTTACATTGAAACTTTGAAGAAGCTTAGAGGTCGTCTTCGGCGACTTTACCCATTAAAAGATCAGAGAACTGCACTACTGTTGCACGATAATGCCAAGCCACACACCGCTAAACGCACCATTGATGCGATTGCAGAATTTGGCTGGACATTATTACCACATCCCCCTTACAGTCCCGATCTTGCACCTTCTGACTTCCATCTGTTTGGACCACTGAAAGAAGATCTTCGCGGACATCACTTTGAGGACACCGAGACCCTTAAACGCGCCGTACGCCAGTGGTTTAGGAAAAAGGACACACATTTTTACCGTGCGGGGATACATGCACTTGTGCGAAGATGGACAAAAACTGTAACAAATAACGGAGACTACATTGAGAAATAAATTTTTGAAGTTCAGACTTGGAGCAACATTTCAATGTGAATTTTATCTGTTTTCTTGCCTTTTGAATGAAATTAAAAATTGCGAGGCATTACTTTTTGACCGTCCCTCGTATATATATACAGTGGTGGCTGTTTGCTTCACAGTAAATGAAATGGGACATGTTGCTGATAATGATGATGACTTCACCGTGTGACGAAATGGACGACCTCTACCGATCTTTGGTTCTATCCGGCACTATCGGAACATTTGTGGTACTGATTTTTATTATGTGCTGTCAATTATCGCACTTTTGTTTCGCTCTCTCTTTTTTTCCTCTTTATTGTTCTGCTATATAGCAGATATTTGATTTTATCAAAGCACCCTTATCGGCCATAAGGTGATAAATATCACATTTGCAAGGAGCGGCTGATATAATATGTCACATGTGCTGGGCGCTACCCAGATTTGTTGGTTATAGGCGCGGCAGATTAACACGTACAACGGCCAGCACTATATGCTTAAATCACCGATAAGACACGGAGTTTGCGAACTCATACGACAGATAACGAAATTACTGTCTGTGTGACACATGTGGGCAGACAAGTGTGATATAATCACTTCCGGTCCCTTGGTTAATAGTAATCATGGATTTATTACATTTTAGACAATATGAGTCTACAAATGTGTTTGTGAGAGTGTATGCAAGACATCATGGAGACGTGGCCTTTTGGAAAATTTGTCCATACAGGAAATATTTTGAAAGTGCCACACCCGACTTGTTTTAAATGATTGGATCTTTCTGATTAGATTCATAACAACATTGAGGGGAATATAGCCTGACCATTTTCGCAGTTTTACATAACTGTGAATTGCACGCTCGGCAAGACAACACCAGACCTCGACAGAGTGAAGAATAGATTCATAATTCCTATTTGTTAATCGGACTTTTTATTGGAGAACCAGATAAGACTTAAATAAAGCACATGAACTCTTTACATTTTAATAAGGAACACCGATATTAGGAAACTGAAGAAACATGGAGTCAGAAAGGGAATCTATGGTCAAAATTAAAGACTTCCCAGACGCGCATAAGAGAACGATTCGTCTCTTTTATTCATTTGAGCAAACAAGTCTGTAGCCAGGATTGGCGTAAGTTGTGATTTATATTTCATATTTTATTACTAACATGTGAACTAACATAAATATATGTTTATATAACCATGTGAAGTTTAATGTGTGAAAACGTGCTATTGGATGTCAAAGTCGTTTGTGGCTGGCAACCTCAGTATCTAGAATGATGATTCATGAACCACCACTGCACGGGCTGGTGACTGCTTTATTGATAAAAGTTAGTTGCTTATCCTTTACAGGACGTGGCAATCAACCCCAGCTTTTATTGGCTGTTTGTAATTTTTCTAGGCAATTATTTCATTCAGTAGTTTGCCATTGCTTTCTGAATGGTACGGCGCTTATACCATTGTTAAAAATCCACACAAAGCGATTTGCTTCCAAACTGCCTGCAGCAGGTTTCGAACCTGGTATATCTGGATTATGAAACTGCGTTCATATCCATTAGGCCACAGACGCCGACGCTTTATTGATAGTTTCGTAAAATGAACTAAAAGTATAAGGTAGTTCCAGGTTCCCTATGGAGCAGGGAGGGAAAGATGAAAAGAAATGATGTACATTCTAGTAATAATACTTACATGTTCAAAGCAGTGTAAATGTCCCTATAAACATATTCATTTTAAAATTAATTTAAGCTTTCAAGCTTTAAACTAGTGTAAATGTCTATGTGAAAATATTTATTTTAAATTAATAAAAGTTTCAAACTTTTCCACAAGTGTAAATGTAAATGAAACATAAATTAATTTATATTGTGAACACTTTTCAAACAATTCAGATGTAAATGTAAAACATATTATATCTGTACGTTTCGCCTTTTCATTCAAATGTAATGTAAAGCTAAAGCTAAAGCTATTCAGTTTAAATGTAAAGGAAGTTTTATCCCGATGGATTAAATTTAATTCTCATCGAGTGTAAATTCTGACATGGAATGGTAGAATAGAAGAAGAAGGGGGGGGGTGGGGGGGGGGGGGGGGGGGGGGGGGGGGGTGGGGGGTGGGGGGGGGGCGCTGCGGGGCGCACGTAACTGTGTCGGGAAAACGCCATATTCCGAAGAGCGTTTTGTTTTTATTTCTGTTACCAGTTATTGGTGGTACCAGCAGAAAGTGCTATCTCTGGAACCAAGAGAAAGTAGAAGTGGACTGACGTTTTGCAAGATGCCATCATAAGAGGGTCATAGACAGACGCAGAACCAACTTAGCCGTTACTCCTTGACGTTCTGGGAACTTGCGGCGCCTGAACTTTGGCCAGAGACGAGCAAGAGTAGAGTGAAAGGAACTGACCCAGTGGGAGAAGAAACTACCAGTGGCAGCTAAGTGAAAATATCCGCTGCCAAAAGTGACCTCCTTTATTTAGTTAAATCCCATCCAAGTGATGACATCCTTTTCATAAATATTCCAATTAATTCTTTTAACTGTTAAACCTAAAGTGATTATTAAATTGTGTTATTTGTAATGTTACAAATTTAACTTCGATTCAATCCTTTTAAATGTACTAAATGTTTGTCTCAGGCAAAGTTACTAAATACACACTCTAAACAGAGCTATATATACAGTGTAATAATAATCCCACTGATTAAATCAGGGGTGGGGGCTTATCGAGCTAGAATAAACCATTGCTAAATTCTCTATAAAAGTTGTCGGCAGATTACAGAATTAACGTGCTCAACAACAGCCAGCATTGTTTTCGCGTATCTGAATATCTTATGAAGACTCCCATGTGATAGAAGCTTTACTATTCTTCTATCGACATTTCTGCTAAGAGTAATCTTGTGTAAAGATACTCCATTGAAGCCTATAATAGATACTCTCGAGTTTTGGCCACTGTTGGACCACTACTGCAAAGCAGGGGAGGCAATACCGTCACACACCGGTGCTTTCAGAAGTAACTAAGTTACCATTAATGTCTCTTGTCTTGCAGTCGCAGTCTTTTTCTTGGTTTTTGTCCCCACTTGTGTGGTGCAAGTTGCACGGTGCAACTTGTCCTTTTACCTGTATGCAGTTCTCTTTGTCTTACCACACATGAAAACTAATTAATAACCACTTTTATGCCTGTCGTATTTTCGAGAATTTCATATTTAAAAAAAAAAAAAAAAAAAAATTAAGGATTCCCCCCTTGGAGCTACATATGGGACTCTAAAGGATTTGCTGCAAAAACAGATGTAACTTTCATGTTAGACACAATTATTATTAAATTATTAACATACGTCTCTTTGTCACTGTTCTTCCTTCTAGATCACAACCACTGCTCCCCCCCCCCCCCTTTTTTTTTGTCATAGTCACATACAAAGTCACAGTGACATATATATTATTTTCCGCTTTTGTTTTGTTTTGTGTGTGTATTTTTTTTTCATTATGAGTGATACTGTTTTTGTTCGGATGTGCATATTTCCCAATTACGTTTCAAAGTTTAGCGCTATTTTGTATTGTCTATTTCTTTCCTATGATATTTTTTAAAATTTCTTTTTGTGTTTGTCTTGAATTTATTTTATTTTTTTCTGGGTCACTTTGCATGTAACGTTTTGGATTCTTCTTGTTATCCGACCCCTCCCACCCCCCTCCCCGTCATAAACCGCAAGATCTTACGACTACCACATTCAAACTTGCTAGCTGCAGAAGTCAGATTCGAGCCTCTATCGAGTTTTCAGTCATTTGCATGACAAGGTCTTGAGCTATTAGATAGCGCTTTGCGGAGAGAAACGATCGTTCTGGCGTGTAAAATCCCCGACTACAGAAATTGTGTGATGGCAAAGACATTGCTGGAGATATGTCAGCTCTGACTGGAATTCGCCGGATGGAAGCGACAGTCAGGAAGTGAATGTTTCCTAGATTACGAGAGATTTGTCGAGATTGGGTCGACACATCACTTCCAAAAAATCGTTAATCATTTTCGTTGTTGAACGTCGTCGTTAACGGTTGATGAAGATGTTAATTAACTTTTACCGCTCAGAAATTATCTATGCTGATCTCTCATGCTGACTGATGTCTATTTAACAATTCTACAGTACAAACGTGTTGTCCCACACAACATCACTCCTGTATGGATCTATTAACCCAGTCCTAAATGTTAGAATTCATTTCATATAATTCAACACAGTTATAAATATTAATTTTGCTCTCTTCCACTATCATCATGCTCATTATCATCACCC
Source organism: Oreohelix idahoensis (assembly GCA_024509875.1). Taxonomy (NCBI): domain Eukaryota; kingdom Metazoa; phylum Mollusca; class Gastropoda; order Stylommatophora; family Oreohelicidae; genus Oreohelix; species Oreohelix idahoensis. Next base: position 413,191 of record JAMPIV010001593.1, read on the forward strand.
TCATCATCCTCATTCTCACTATCATCATCCTCATTATCATCATTCACACTATCATTATTATCATTATCATCATCCTCGTTATCATCATTCTCATCATCATTATTCTCATTATCATCATTCTCATTATCATCATCCTCATTATCAACATTCTCACTATCATCATTCTCATTATAATCATTCTCCTCATCATCATCATCATCATCATCATCATCATCATCATCATCATCATCATCATCATCATCATCATCATCATCATCATCATCATCATCATCATCATCATCATCATCATCATTTTCATTATCATCATGCTCATCATCATCATCCTCATTATCATCATCCTCATTATCATCATTCTCACTATCATAATTCTCACTATCATCATTCTCATTATCATCATCCTCATTACCATCATTCTCACGATCATCATTCTCATTATCATCATCCTCATTATAATCATCGTCATTATCATCATTCTCATTCTCATCATCCTCATTTTAATCATCATCGTTATCATCGTTCTCATTATCACCATCCTCATTATCATCATCCTCATTATCATCATTCTCATCATCATTCTCATTATCGTCATGCTCATTATAATCATGCTCATTATCATCATCATCATCATTATCAGCATCATAATTATCATCCTCCTCATCATCATCCTCATTATCATCATCCTCATCATTTTCCTATGCGTTCCTTACAGAGCAAGGATCCACCACTGTAGCTGATCCTTCTGTAGGAAGCCCAAGTAGTCACGTGCTCCTGCAGCGGTGATTTCTGTGGGAATATGTTTTACATGATGAGGTTGCCCGCTAAATGCACAATCCCTTATTAGTTAACCTCAGAGGCGTCATTAGAGGGGTACTGGGGGAGTGGGGGGGGGGGTGCGGACCGCACCGGTTGACACCATCAGAGGGGGTGGCACCAAAATGACTGTCTATAAAAGTTTTGTGCAGTGTTTCAGCAGAAATTTATTATTTTTTATAAAAATATCCCTGTTGTTAAAAGTAAGTTGCTTATCCTTTACAGGACGTGGCAATCAACCCCAGCTTTTATTGGCTGTTTGTGATTTTTCTAGGCAATTTTTTCATTCAGTAGTTTGCCATTGCTTTCTGAACGGTACGGCGCTTATACCATTGTAAAAGATCCACACAAAACGATCTGCTACCAAACCGCCTGCAGCGGGTTTCGAACCTGGTATATCTGGATTATGAAACTGCATTCATATCCATTAGGCCTCAGACGCCGACTATCCCTGTGGTTACTAACGTTAAAATGAACATAATGTTGATGTAGTTCTTAAACGTTTTTACTTCGAATTCTAGTGTTTTCTTACGGAATTTTCACTTTAATCACATGACACTATGTAAATGTAAATACATGTAGGCAAGTATGTTATTGTAATTTAAAGGTGTAAATTTAATTTTGCTAGTTCTTTATGTCACTACTATTGCCATTACATTCAGTGATATATGGGAATTACGATTTACGAGTAACATTAGTACAAAAAATATTACTAAGGATTCTGTATGGTCTGGTACGGGAGGAGGTCCATGGGGGTGACACCATGAGTTACTGCACTGGGTGACACCAACCCTAGTGTCGTCACTGGTTAACGTTGTACAACATACTAGAGTGTGCAGCAGTCCTATTATTCCCATGTCTCTTTGAAGACTCCCCTCCCCCACCCGGGAAGTACATCGAGGCTGTGTTTAAAGAAAAGCTTACTGGGGAAGTTTAAAGTCAATTGATGTTTGACAGTTGATGTTTGACAGTGGATGTTTGACAGTTAATGTTTGACAGTTGGGCAAAGCCAACAAAGATCTTTTCGATAATAGCCATTCGTCAGATCAAACAGCACGGGACAAGAATAGACCAGGACTAAATAATGCTAAGAATAATAATAAAAATAATGATAATAATAGTGATAAAAGTAATAATAATAATAACAATAGTAATAATAGTAGTAGTAGTAATAATAATAATAATAGTAATAGTAATAAAAGTAATAATAAAAACCATAATAGTAATAAAAGTAATACTAATAATAATAATAACTACAACAAAAGTAATAATAGTAGTAGTAGTAGTTATAAGAATAGTAATAAACGTGATAATAATAATAGCAATAATAACAGTAATAGTAATAACAATAATAGTAGTAATAATAAAAATAGTTATAATAACAATAATGGTAATATTAGTAATAATAATGATAATAATAATAGTAGTAATCAATATATATATATATATATATATATATATATATATATATATATATATATATATATATATATATATATATATATATATATATATATATATATATATATAATATATATATATATATATATATATATATATATATATATATATATATATATATATATATATATATATATATATATATATATATATATATATATATATATATATATATATAAAAAATCCCAGCTTTTTCTGTCAGTAACGCTAAGGGATGCAACTGTGGTTGAAAGTTAGACCTTTAATTGTATTGTTTCCCTTATATGTACTCTCCCGAAAATAGTAACACTCGACAAAGAAAAGTGCGCACAGGTTGGTGTGCATGAACAGTTTGATTATACTGTATGGACAGAAGTCAACAACACAACTGATAAACAGTACATGAGCTGGATACAGGAAGATGCGGAGATCCAAGATTTAAGTTGTACCAAATATAAATCAAGATGCACTTCTGTCATGCTCAGACTTTTAACATTAGATGTAAAACAAATATTTTGTTTTAAAAAAAAATACTTTTGAATAAGTAAAATTGCTGTTTGGTATTTGTGCTTTTGAATTTAATTCCCGTCTCATGACGGGATTTTACACTAATAATAATAATAATAATAATCAAACAATTCCCTGCTACCTGTCGTGTGCGTTCTTTTCCCACTTTGGCTGCACCTTCCCCTGCATCTCTTACCAACTTGTCAATATATTTCTTCTTGTCTCTTCTGATGTTCATCTTATTTATTTGATCCTTTCTTTGTACGTTTCAAGAGACTGTTCTGGAACTTCTGCTTTTATTTATGTTTAATTTTACTTTCTTGTTTTTTCTTTCTTCTGTCCTTTATCTTATGAATGGTTTCTGTTGTAATTGTAGCGTGAGGTTTTATTTGTATATAGGATCAGTATAGTACTGACAATACAGAAATATAATTTCTGCAGGAAAATGGTGAAGGCCCACTGTATGAGAGATCGACTGGTATCACAAATTAGTTACGGCTGTGAATGATCTGATCTCGAAATATTCGTAAAGTAGAGACAGTCATAAAATGCCACCCCGCTGGGTAACTAACTGTGATATTAAAACAAGAAAACAGATTACACTTAACAATTGTAAACTTGACAAGTCGTTCAAATAAAATGTCCTTATTTATTAAGTATATACACTATCTACTCTTGTACTGAAGGGTGGATGTTGGAAGATGGAATGCAATGGATTTGTAAGGTTACAGATGATATATATATATATATATATATATATATATATATATATATATATATATATATATATATATATATATATATATATATATATATATATATATATATATATATATTGTTAAATCACGTTTATATTGTTAAATGCCGTGAATGTCCACCAGTTGATAAATGTAGATGTTGGGACTGGTGTAGTAAAGTGTAACGATTGTCAACTCATTAAACCCAGCACAGTTTTGGTCATACAGGTCATCTTGTCCTGGAACGTGATGAAGCTCTGACAAGAATGTGAGTGTAGACAATGAGTGTGTATATGAATGTCAGAACGCGAATGGTAGAATGATTCGATAGAGTTGACAGGTTGGTAGTACATCACTCATACTCACACTGTTCGAATTCAAGAAGTACTGGAACTACGGTGGTCTTTTTATAACATTTAATGAGATGCACACTTGGACAGTACGTGTATGGTTACAGGAACAAATGTCGACATAGACAGCATAATGTTGGTCACAGGAATATCATCTTAAGTTAGCATTCATGCTTGGCAAATATCATCATGGAGCATTCGTAAATAAGCATTCAGAGTTCCATCATGTAAATCATCTGGCTTTACTGACTGGGCACGTCAGTCCATAACCAATATATAGGAAGGCTCCTAGACTTAACCTCGTCTAGCGAATATCCCTTCACGTAAAGTTCAATATATATATTTTTCATAAAGATATAGGAATCCCAGACATGGGTTCTCACATGTAGCAGTGATCTCTTGGTTCATCGAGCGATAGTACAGGCATCCCTTTTTCTCACTCGATAAATACAAAGTTTATGGATTTCAACATGGCTGTTCTTCTCTCGTGAGCTTCACTCACTATTGGATACAGACCAAAATTGGTCATTCGTTCAATGTCCTCATTTCTTCATAGCTTCTATCATAGAGGTAATTGAATAATATCATATAATCTAGTGCTGATACATAGGAATGTCATCTTCCTTTGAATAAATATTCTTTTCAAAAGTACCACTGTGCATCTGCTTATCGACAACGATGGCGAAGCCCAAGTTCATAATAAATTGTGGTTTTACCTTTCTATGCGAAATATAACTTTGCCATTCCTTGGCAAAAGAGAATAAACACTGGGGTAAAGTACATACAACATGTCTAAATGACTATCACTTTTCCCCATCTACTTATAGATCACTTTTTCGGCAATAAGCCGGCTACAACAAAATTCGACATCCCGACAGGATGACAGCCATGAATCCCCCCCCCCCCCCCTGCTAGCGATACTTCCGCTGCATAGCCTTTGACCTTTTCTAGCGACAACCAACATAGTTCGACTTAGAAAAGTAAAGATATACATATATAAGACAGACTCGTCCTACTCATACAAACACTACGTATAAATTCAGGCCATAGATATACTGAAGCAAGAACAATCTATTCCTACCCAGGCAGGGAATAAATCGCAGTAGGCCTAGATCCGTCCGCGGAGTCCGATCGAAGATGACGGAACTCCTTTCAAGGGAAGTAACTCAAAAATGACTTCTCCTTAAGCACTTAAAAAAGGAAATACTTTGTTTACAAAATATTTGCGAACATAATAAGTATATAAATGTATTATATTGCAAGATAGTAAAGATTGCACTTTACAGTCTTACCACACCTCCCGGGAAAAAAAAAATAAATTTTTTTTTTTTAAATACATCTAGGAGCAACGTAGAATAGGCTCACAACGCAAGAATACTGCGCAGATGAAAATATCAGGAATAACTATAATTCCTAATATGACCGGTGAGAATATATCTCAAAATCTGAGAGAAATTGTTTCTCTACGAATAAATGTTTCCAGGAAGGTGTGATCTACGTATAATACAATTCTGGTAATTATACAATGCATACCAAAAATTCACACTATAATCTTAAATTTATGATTTATGAAGAAACAATCATCAAAGAACAGCGGTGAATAAACATCAATAACCGCTAAGTAGCGATACCATCATTCTATTATTAAATTACAAATGTGTATCTTAGTAAAGAAACATAAAATAACTGTTGTAAAGTTATACATATTAAAAAGATCCAATATTTAACAGTTAAGTGGCATCATGTGGGCATCTGGACAGAATGTCCGCCATCACATTTTCTGAACCACGGATAGCTCGTACAGAGAAATGAAAAGGTTGAAGAGCGATTGCACATCGAGTTGATCTCGAGCTCTTCAAGTTCTTACTTTGGATAGCCGTAAGAGCTTTTTGGTCAGTTTCCACTACGAAATGCGCGCCCAGAAGGAATCTTTGGAGTTTGAGAATTGACCAAACCATTGCCAATAATTCACGGTCTAAAACCGAGTAATTCCTTTCTGCAGCATTAAGTTTTCTGGATATATACATTACCGGATGCAGAGTTCCAGAGTACTCTTGCATTAGTGCCGCTCCAATCCCAGTGGATGAAGCGTCACTACGAAGAACAAACGTCTTATCTGTTGTGGGTAACACTAAAATAGGTGGTGATGAAAACATAGTTTTGATCTTCTCTAGTGAAGATTGGCATTCATGAGACCAGTGAACCATGTTAGGCGACCCTTTCTTTAATAGTGTAGAGAGAGGTGCCATGATAAAGGACAGATTCGGAATGAAACGTCCATAAAATTGTATGAGACCTAAAAGACTTCGCACTTGCTTTTTAGTCCTAGGGATAGAGATGTTAAGTATCTTAGTGATATTATGGTCTTCTGTCTTCAAGAAACCGTGACCTACTCGATGGCCTAAGAAAGCAATTTCGCTAAAGCCAATACAAGCTTTGGATGGTTTTGCTGTCAGGTTATACTCACGCAGAGTTGATAATAATTCAACTAACCCTGAATAGTGATCTTCCCAAGTATCGCTGAAAAGACAGATGTCGTCTAGATAAGCAATGACATCTGACCGATACGATAGGATTCGACGCATCATGCGTACAAATATAGCTGGTGCGTTCATAAGGCCGAAAGGCATAAAATTCCATTGGAAAAGGCCTCTGGGAGTAGAGAAAGCGGTAAGAGGTTTGGCGCGTTCGGATAATGGAACTTGCCAATATCCTTTAGACAAATCAAGTTTAGTGAAAAAATGCGATTTAGAAAGACGAGTAAGTAGCTCTTCTAGTAAAGGCATAGGTTCAGCATCGAACTTCGTAACTTGATTCAATTTGCGATAGTCAACGCAAAGACGTATGTTATTGTCTTTTTTTTTTCGAACAATAACCATCGGCGAAGAATATGCAGAAGTGGATGGTTCGATTATTTGTAAATCTATCATTTCATCCAACTCCTTTTCAACCTGTGTTTGGAAATGTATAGGGATAGGATAAGGTCTAACTCTAATTGGAGTATGTTCAGTTAGAACAATGTCATGCTCAATGACATGAGTTTGCCCAGGGATGTCAGTGAGGACATCCTGAAATGTTTGTAACATAGACGAAACTTGTCGCCGTTCTCCTAGAGACAAATCAGGAGAAACAGTAACGTCTTTCCATGATTCACTAGAATGAAGTGGGATCATTGGAAGCGGAAGATTAACATCCGAAAAACTTGTTTCCTCATCCTGTATTACAGACAGTGATGAGTAATGACCATGTTTTACATGAGAATCGTCCGTTGCCTGGAAAATAGGCTGTAGATAGTCAGGACGTTCATGGAACTCCGTAAGCATATTGATGTGGAAGGTTTTATGCTTCCCGTTAATATCGACGATGTAGTCAACATCTGAAATTTTCGATATTATATCGTACGGACCTTTCCAACTAATAAGGAGTCTGTTTTCACGACAAGGTAGCAAAACAACTGCTTTGTCACCAGGACAAAGTTGTCGTAAAGTTCTCTTCTTATTAGCAAATTGTCTTGCCTTCTGCTTAGCAAATTCAGAAGAGGACGTTGCCAATTTGCATGCTTCGATAATTTTTTGTCTCAGCGCGATGACATACTCGTAAGAAGATTTTGTGTCATCGTCAATATTGTCAGCTGTTATAAGATCATGCAGCAAAGACATTGGGCCGCTGTCATGGAATATTCTAATCCACATATATAAATTATCAAGTAAATATAAAGCCTAATAAATACATAAAATTAATAAAGGGAAGAAGAATGGTAAAGAACAGTGCTGTCACAATGACTGTACTCGAAATCCCCCTTGTTTTCTGCTTCGTCTGCAAATGGTAACGCTTTCACGTTGATATAAAAGCTTACTGTATTATTACCCGCCTTCTTCAATGAAACGTGTGCTGCATTTCTAAGAAAAACATTGAGACGTACTGCGTAATGACCTAAATTAATCCTAACATTAATTATGCTGCGTTACCAAAACGAACGAACAGATGGACTAAAGGATAAAAAGAGAAGGGAGAGGCAGAAAGCCGAACACTAAACCCGCTTCGCGCGATACACAAATGCTGCCATCACGCGTGTAAGACTACAAGCACTAACTTTTTTTCAGACGGACAGTGATAAAATACATTAACCATCCCAGAGTTAGGTTTTAAAATCATAAAAAACGCTTATTAGGAAAGATAACAATAGATGGGTTTACGGTTGAAAACATAACAGTACCCAGACAGCACATCTTCGAAACAGGAGGTAGAAGAAATTGCATATTTTGAACGCAGCCACGTAGCTCTTTTAAATTTGTATAATTAGGTTCCTTAGGGCTTGCTGACAAATAATATGTAAAACGTTACGCAAATAGTCCAGGAATTAATAAATTATACCCAAAATAAAATAGTGAGGATGCCTGACAGCATGAAATCATTTCTGCTCATAAAATTTTTTTTTATAACGTGTTTGAAAAAAATTTACGTTACAGAAATAGTCTACCATGTAAACTCCAAATTGATTGGAGCGCAACAAATGAAAGCCTAACCACGATTGGTCGGACTATAAATACTATCTTTCGTTGTCAAGGGAGACGGGGAAGGGTAACATTTTTTCAAACACTTGTCGAAACGTGGCTCATTGGCCAGTCTCGCTGATATACACACTTGGGAGCGTTAGTTCGAAACCACTTGTTTAAATAAGCTTGATAAAGCATCAGTGCGTTGAAGCCAGCTTATATTTGGCTCAATAAAAGCCTGGAAGATAAGCAGATGGGAATTTGTGCCAGTTTGTGCCAGAATTCATTGCTAATCAACGTATCTGTGTTTATTCGTATGAATTGTGGGACCGTGGTCTTGATGGTACTGAGCAGCACCTGGTCAGAGCTTTGCTGAATCCTGAGTCGGACAGCATACTCCTTGGTCTTTTTAGCTATCAGTGAGGTGTCTCCTGAACCCAGAGGAGAATTCGAGCAGAGGAGTCCTTTCCTGCCGCCATCACGCCAGATAAGCGAATTGGCCTGCTGAGCTCAACATTATGTCCCCTCATCTTGAAATGACTTTGTAAAAATAATATTTAGAGGGGAAATTAATTGTCTTAATATCAGGAACTGAGAACATCTCCAATACTAATTTCCTTAAGACAAACTATTGAAGTCATGATGACAACTACCAACAGAGCTTGAACAAAACAAAACCAGTATTACCTCATACTACTATTACACAACTGACACACATAGGATATTTTTAATAATAATATATGTCACTCCCAGATTCATATTAATACATTCTGTACATAACTTGTAATTAACATTGATTGTGATTCCTGGTTCCTTTGTATTTGAATCAGGACACATACACATTTATGACAGTAATGAATACATATTGTTAATTGAAAAGTTACGAGTGACTCTTTAAGATATTCTCATAGAGTGTTATATGTATGTGAGTGTCACAGTGTTGTTAAGAGTAGTGGATTAAATTAAATTGTTTATCTGTCTGTTGTTGTGACTTACACTTCACCATACTCATACCCTAGACACATAACGTAGCATCACACTATTCCAGAATAATTCTGACTGAGATATAGAGATATGTGGTAGCAAGTAAGGTTATCTATAATACACTACTCTTAATAGATATAGATACCTTCACAGCTGATCTCAGTCAGTACACTAAGTTCCCTATAAGTATTTATAACATCCCACTTCACCACAGCCGCGCGGTCGCGCGCCAAAGACAAGTTCAAAGGGAGAAAACCCTGTATGTTCATTGGGGACCTCTCTGTACGCGAAGAGGGCCGCGGGTAAAACCCTATCCCAATCTTGAGGATGATCCTCAGTTATCTTCCCTAATAAGTTCTTAAGTGTTCTATTTAGTCGCTCGACCATCCCATTGGACATAGGATGATAGATGCTACTCAAAGATCTCTCTATCTGTAGAGTAGACATTACTTGAGACATGGTATCCGATATCAGTTGGGTGCCATGATCTGATAATATTTCTCCGGGGAATCCCAGACGAGAAAATATAAGCCAAAGAGCATCTGCAATGTCAGCGGTAGTAATGCTCTTTAGAGGGATAGCCTCTGGCCAACGTGTGCACATGTCTACACACGTTAAGATAAACTGATGTCCTCTAGCAGATTTGATCTTGAATGGACCAATGATGTCTATCGCCATTTTCTGGAATGGACGAATAGGAATATCTGCAGCCTGAATAGGCGCAGCATGACGAGGACCTTTGGATTTGACTTCTTGACATACTTTACAGGATCGACAATAGATCCGTATGTCCTTGTTCACAAAAGGCCAAAAGAAAGCCGCAAGAACTCTTGACTTTGTACGGGAAAAAACCCATGTGACCAGCACACTGAGAGTCGTGTGCATGTTGTAAGATCTTAACTCTCAAATTCTTGGGTACAAGAATCTGAGAATGACTTGACTTAGTGGAGTCTTGCACCATACGTACAAGTACGCCATTCTTCATTGTAATCCAAGATTTACAATTTGAATCTTTATTCGGATCACCTTTCGTTACAAGAGTGAAGAATTTCTTAAGAGTCGGATCTTCTTCTTGTTGTTTTATAAACGAGTCACGAGAAATTACCAAGGGATCATCTTGGTTATGCACTTCATTATCTTCAACAGATGAAGTTTCAGGCATATTGAGAGCTTGAGCTCTAGTGACTACCGCATTAGCAGATTGCATATTTTGATTTTCCCAAACGGAAATTTGCTCCGGAGTGCATTCTTTGACTCCGTGAATGCGACCGATGATAAGATCAGCGATCGGATTCGGCAAAAGACATGCGTGTACATCTCCTGTGAAAAAGGAGTAGCAATCCTAATGATAGCGGTAGAGTATTTCTCTATGGTGCCGCCAAATGTTACGCATTTGACTACTTTGCCTGTAGAATGAGAAGGATCTATGAGTGACTGCCTAACCCCAATAGTTGTGCATCCAGAATCAAAAAGTACTGAGACTGGATTGTCATTTACTAAACCTTTGTGTAAGACAAGAGAACCTCTCCCATCATGCGCGATTGACGCAGGAAGAGCGGGAAGAGGATGGCCACAGCTTAAAGTAGACACTGTGGTTGGCTCAAATAATGTTTTGCATTGGGGGCACTGAGATGCTCTCCCAAAATCAAAAGCGGCACATGCCATATTATTAGAGTCATCATTATCTTTATTTTGTTTATAGGCTTCGTGGGACTCTTGCTGTGCAGAGTTCGCCTGGTAATGAGCTTTATGTTTTTTGAATTGTGCTCTACCTCTGTTATTATTGCCTCTGTACTTATCATTGTTTCCACCATTATAACCCCTACTCGGGTTTGAATCATAGCTCCTTTGGTTACTATCATCATATTCATTATAATGAGTATCTCTGTAATTATGATCTTGTTGTCTCCATGAAGGAAAACTTGGATATTTTCTAGAATGACTTCCTTTGCGAAAGTTCCTGTAATTATGACCACCCCTGAATCGAGGGCTGTCAGCTCTTCTCCAGGTATTCGAAGAAGAACCCTGAAATGATTGGTTACCTTGGTTCTGATAACTGTAATAGTTACCTTTTTTATTAAACCTATTTTGAGGTCCTTGGAATTTGTGAGAGGGATTAGGGTTGTATGGTGTTGCAGAAGCAACTGGCATACCTTCTTTAACCTTACTGTTGCTAATAGCTACGTCCGGATGTGCAGTGACGTATTGGGTACAATACTGTTCCATTTCTTTTAGAGACTTAGGTTTACGCTCATGTAAGAATTCGAGGAAAGGTTTATTTATACTTGACATAATCTTGTCTCTGAGTATCAAGTCCATAAGTGCTTCATAAGTCTTTTCTGTTTTGGATAGCTCAATCCAACGATCAAATGTAAGACGTGTCCTTGCAATGAATTCTGAGAATTCTACACCTGCCTCAGGCACCATTGTCTTAAACAACTTCCGATAACCCTCTTCAGACAACTGATACTTCTTTAATAAGGCTGCCCTAATAACATCATAGTTATCTTTGTCAGCCTCTTCAACCAAACTTAAACTAGTCAGAGAATCACCTTTCAGATTTTCTGATAACTGGTTAGTATATTGTGATTTGTCCACATTATGGGCTCGACAAGAGCGTTCAAATCTATTTAGCCAGAATGTTATGTCATCACTGGAAGGGTTGAACGCTTGTACCTTGACCTTGTAAGTAAAGGGTTTACCATTACCACCAGATGCTTGATTATCATTACTTATGTTTGTTAACTTTAACTTTTCTAACTCAAATGCTAAAAGTTCTTTTTGGTGTTCATGTTCTCTTATTGCGTTTTTCTCTTGAGCTTCAGCTTCTCTTTGTAATCTTTTCTCTTCTGCAGCAGCCTCATCTTTTCTTTTCTCTTTTTCCATTTCCATCTGGAATCTTTTTTCCTCAGTCTGTATCTGCAATTTCTTTTGTTCATCCTCTCTTTGTAATTTTTTTTCCTCAGCTGCTAATTTCTTTTGTTCATCCTCTCTTTGTAATTTTTTTTCCTCAGCTGCTAATTTCTTTTCTTCAATCAATGCTTTTCTTTCTTCAGCAGCTAATGCTTTGTCATATTGAGCAACTGCCCATTGTTCTAATTGCTGACCAGTCTTATCAAGAGCTTTGCCTTGTGTGATAAAATAATCTAATGTAGACATCTTGTCTAATAAGATCAGTAATTTGCAAAAGTAAATAAATTCACTTTCTTAGTCTTAATCAAAGACCTTGTATGATAACTTTGTAACCTGTGGAAAATAGTACTTAACTATCCCAATCACTGTGGGAAACAAGCCTTACAAAGGTCTTGTATAAATCCTTATATAATAACAGCTATAAGTTGCTGGTTCACTCTATAATATAAGTGCAGTGCACCAGAAATAGTGTTTTATATCATCAACTGTGCACCTTTAGTAATAGCAATTAAGTATCAGTTGATTCTTGTACATCAATTTATATGATCAACTATATTTTAAATAGTGTATGTCGATCAGGCACAAAAGAAAACAGTTATACAGAAGAACATGAAAACATTTGCGGAAATGAAATAAATCAAATGGGAAAAACAATAAAAGATAAACCGCAAGAGGATAACAAATACAAATAACGCCACAGTATATAAATATAAATTGAGAATAGAACTGAAAGATAGAATAGGGTAGACCAACAAATTACAAACAAATCAAAACAAACTAAAGAACAGAGGAATATTACAAAAACAACAAAGAGTACAGTCTTCACAGCTAACACTAATAGCAACAGCTGTCGCAGCAAATTTTCAATCAAGAAAATTGCACCTATAGAAACGCACACATCAGACCCTCTATTACGTGGGATACTCTGTTGTGTGACACCGCCCAACCAAAACAACAACCCGCTGGATACAAACAAATATCACATATAAATATTTAAACACAAATACATAAATGCATAAATAGTATGGCAATATGATGTAAATAGAGTGTTGCAGAAAGAATGTGTTGTAAAGAAGGCTCAGTTACACTGCCTAATAGTACAGTACTGTGGTACTTTATTAAACAAATACTTCTGGTCTAATTATTTTAAATTCAACACAGAAATAGAAGCTCCATCGTTGATGTGAATGATAACAATCGATGTAGGACTTCTCAGTTCAATAACACTTCCTTTCGCAAACACTGTCAAATATTCTCCAGTCCTGATGTGTAATGTTCTATGTTTCAACCAAGCTTGCTGTGTAACACTGTCAGTTGTATGGCAAATGTCCAACGAACCAAATGTCAACAAACGCTGACCTAGTTACTGCATACTCTCGACAGGACAAGTCACGCTGACATCACTGTAGAGTTGTACTGTTGATGTATTTGTGTGTCGTAACAGACCCCAAGGAACGTCTGGTCTCAGTAGTTTACTTCTCAATATGGTCACTGTGCAGGTTGACCCAGGAAGCTGGCACACCAGTTGTTAAATCACGTTTATGTTGTTAAATGCCGTGAATGTCCACCAGTTGATAAATGTAGATGTTGGGACTGGTGTAGTAAAGTGTAACGATTGTCAACTCATTAAACCCAGCACAGTTTTGGTCATACAGGTCATCTTGTCCTGGAACGTGATGAAGCTCTGACAAGAATGTGAGTGTAGACAATGAGTGTGTATATGAATGTCAGAACGCGAATGGTAGAATGATTCGATAGAGTTGACAGGTTGGTAGTACATCACTCATACTCACACTGTTCGAATTCAAGAAGTACTGGAACTACGGTGGTCTTTTTATAACATTTAATGAGACGCACACTTGGACAGTACGTGTATGGTTACAGGAACAAATGTCGACATAGACAGCATAATGTTGGTCACAGGAATATCATCTTAAGTTAGCATTCATGCTTGGCAAATATCATCATGGAGCATTCGTAAATAAGCATTCAGAGTTCCATCATGTAAATCATCTGGCTTTACTGACTGGGCACGTCAGTCCATAACCAATATATAGGAAGGCTCCTAGACTTAACCTCGTCTAGCGAATATCCCTTCACGTAAAGTTCAATATATATATTTTTCATAAAGATATAGGAATCCCAGACATGGGTTCTCACATGTAGCAGTGATCTCTTGGTTCATCGAGCGATAGTACAGGCATCCCTTTTTCTCACTCGATAAATACAAAGTTTATGGATTTCAACATGGCTGTTCTTCTCTCGTGAGCTTCACTCACTATTGGATACAGACCAAAATTGGTCATTCGTTCAATGTCCTCATTTCTTCATAGCTTCTATCATAGAGGTAATTGAATAATATCATATAATCTAGTGCTGATACATAGGAATGTCATCTTCCTTTGAATAAATATTCTTTTCAAAAGTACCACTGTGCATCTGCTTATCGACAACGATGGCGAAGCCCAAGTTCATAATAAATTGTGGTTTTACCTTTCTATGCGAAATATAACTTTGCCATTCCTTGGCAAAAGAGAATAAACACTGGGGTAAAGTACATACAACATGTCTAAATGACTATCACTTTTCCCCATCTACTTATAGATCACTTTTTCGGCAATAAGCCGGCTACAACAAAATTCGACATCCCGACAGGATGACAGCCATGAATCACCCCCCCTGCTAGCGATACTTCCGCTGCATAGCCTTTGACCTTTTCTAGCGACAACCAACATAGTTCGACTTAGAAAAGTAAAGATATACATATATAAGACAGACTCGTCCTACTCATACAAACACTACGTATAAATTCAGGCCATAGATATACTGAAGCAAGAACAATCTATTCCTACCCAGGCAAAGAATAAATCGCAGTAGGCCTAGATCCATCCGCGGAGTCCGATCGAAGATGACGGAACTCCTTTCAAGGGAAGTAACTCAAAAATGACTTCTCCTTAAGCACTTAAAAAATGAAATACTTTGTTTACAAAATATTTGCGAACATAATAAGTATATAAATGTATTATATTGCAAGATAGTAAAGATTGCACTTTACATATATATATATATATATATATATATATATATATATATATATATATATATATATATATATATATATATATATATATATATATATATATATATATATATATATATATATATATATATATATTTTACAACAATTCCTTCTTCCAATTATAGGGAAAAAATTATATCAGCGGTGCTGTTAATCAATTATATAAAAATTATATCAGCTGTGCTGTTAATCAATCATAGAAAAATTATATCAGCTGTGCGGTTAATCTTGTCTCTGACTACCCTAAATCACTTTTTCTTCATGGACAGTTAATTGCTTACACTTGACGACGAAAATGGTACTAATGTGTACTCATCTCTTAAAACAGTTCTGTCCTTCTTAAATGATGCACACAACACTTCTTCGCTGATGATCGTTCCTGCAGCCCACCCAAGACTGATGGGGGCTAAGAATGTAGCTCTGATACAACCACAATGCTCCTGCGAAGTTCCAGGCAGCAGGATTGACCTGAACATACGACCTCAGGTTTGATGACACGAATAAACCTGTAACAAAGATAAATAGGGGCTAATTTCTGTCATCAAGCCCACCTATCTATAGTTTATATGAGATAAGCGTGTCTCAGGTGTCTGCATGTAGGATGAATGACAACATGGCTCAGTATGATTTAGCAATAGCGAGACAAGACAGGTGTCTACTTGCAAAACATTCTTTCTAATAATTCAATACATTTTTCAGAGTTCCGAACCAACAGTGTTTTATGCATAATTTATTCTGTCTGCCGTCATCTTGCGTGAATCCGTGACCGTGTAATTTATTCTGTCTCAGGATGTGCCGGCAATCTTCCGTGAATCCTTGAGCGCGGATTGGCTTTGCATATTTGTATATCGATTGCGACCTAACATATTGTATTTAACTAAGCAGCGGGTTTACAAACAACTTTACGACAGTAATCCATGCTTTGTGCTGGCGTTCTCTTCTTCCCAGCACATCTCTCTATACACTTATCATTCCATATATATATTATATATATATATATATATATATATATATATATATATATATATATATATATATATATATATATATATATATATATATATATATATATATATATATATATATATATATATATATATAAATATATATATATATATATATATATATATATATAGGCTGATGTTATTCTGGGTCCCTTTGGCTTCCCATTATGTTCTACCTTTGACAAAATTAGAGCCATCCCTCAATATTGTGTCATGTCCGGAACATAGCATCATTACTCTTGTGATCTCTGTCTCATTTTCGATGCCCTCCCAGAGTACAAATCTAAGATTCCATTAAGTAAACTGCTACATGTACAAATTTCTCGGGTTCATTTCTCCTTCTTCGTTCACCCTCAGACGTCAACTTGAATATGTTCAAAGAAAGCAGCGGTCAGTTTGAGGCTGTTGAAAGCTCTGTAGAGGATATTTCTATGAATGGCACTGGTCATGGCCATATGCGCTTTATCAGTTTCTCATGTGTTGGGCACCTTTGACGTAGATGTTCAGCAGTCATTATATCAGTGCCACAGTTACACTCATCAGTAATTCCTATCTTTAACATGTTTTCATTTAATGTACGAATATTCCAGGTGCCAAATCTGGACATTGTATTAGAGGGAGAAAAGGTTAGTCAACAACCCACAATTATTTTGGTTGTCTCTCAGGGTTGCGTCATACCTTTTTTTTTTCCTTAGCTGGCTTGTCTATATTGTTGTTTAAGTTGTTATCTTTTAGTTTGTAAGGATATGGTAGCCGACCCCTTGCTGAACTTTCTTTGGCCGCATTTTACTTAATGTGTAGTAGACAACAGTGCAACATTTCTATGCTCCTTTTTCGGACCCTAGCAATCATCAAAATACATAATTACCGCCGTAAATACTTCGGTCGGTCGGTCGGTCACACTTTGCACACCGTCGTTTGCGCACTTTTTTCTATTTTCGAGAGAGTGCATTAACTCAAGCACAGCTAAATGGGGTGCAACTGTGGTTGTATTGTTAGACAATAACATTGTATTGTTTCCCCTTATATGTACTCTCGTGAAAATAGAAAAAGTGTGACGGTGTGCATTAAATCAACAGACAATCAAGAAACTCTTCGAAGGTTCAGTTTCATTCTGGAAACGGATTTACTCATCATTTTTCTTAAAAATAATCTTAAAATGTAAGTTTCTGATTGTTTCTTCAAGACAAAATTTTAATTTAAAGTATTGCAGACTTATTATTATGGATCAAAATGATAAGATGGCTAAAAGGAAGAGACGATCGTGTCATTCACAGCGAGCAAGCGAGACTATAGAAGAAGCAGCAATATAATACGTGTAACAGAAATAACACACTATAATTAAAAACCTGCCAAATTTGGCGGGTTGTTGCTTGTATCATCATAATTAGCGACCATCTCCGCAACGCAGGTCGGCTGCAATGGATCGCCAACGTTTTCTGTCTCTTGTCTTGACGGTGCACTCTGGTAGACTCTTTCTTGTCCTTCTCTTGATATTATCTTCACACTTATAGCGCCGTCTTGCACGTATCCCGTCAATTATGGTCTTCAGTAAGGCGTTATGTCTTTTTACATGGCTAAAATATTTTTGCTGTCTAATTGTGATCTCCTTCATTAATTCTCTTTTCATTCCTACCTTTTTTGTTTTCTTCTCTTTCCATGAGACGTACCACAAGGTTTGGTTATTTCATTTGATTGCCAGTAAATAACGCGGCGTCTAACGCTTTTGAGTATTATTTAACGATTGTATTACATTGTTACCTTCGTTACTCCCTTTTCCCGGAATTTAAAGGATTGAAAATGGCAGACGTTAAAATAGTTTGACAGAAGACATCCTGTGGTTACAGTGTAAGAGTAGTTCTAATTCTGTACCTTCCGCTGGGCATCCGTAGGCTGTGGACTATGGCCAGCAAATGGCGCGCCGGTCTGCAAATGGCGACGCTCTTCCTATCCGACTGCCAGTTATCGATAATTCGATCTGACCCTGAAGTCTGACAGGTGAGAAAATTGACCAATTGACCGTCAAAATCAGGAGTAGCCTAAAGAGGGGTCTTAAAATGTGGCCCGACGACGGTGAATGACTAGAATGTCCTTCAAGCCTGAGCGTCTCCCGGTCATCAAAGGAGTGGTGGTTATCTGATGTCCAT
This sequence comes from Oreohelix idahoensis, assembly GCA_024509875.1. NCBI lineage: Eukaryota > Metazoa > Mollusca > Gastropoda > Stylommatophora > Oreohelicidae > Oreohelix > Oreohelix idahoensis. The sequence continues at coordinate 431,658 of JAMPIV010001593.1, forward strand.
TAAGTGTATGGTGAAATGGGGGTAAAGGGATCCAAGGATATCTAAGTCGGAAAAATCTGATGCCAGGGGCTGCTGATAAAGTTGCGATTTTCATCTGAGCTCTGAAATTGGAACATAAGAGTAGCAGTCACATCAAACGTTTAAGAAAACAAAATCGCGAACATCAAGAAGTGTTTAAGTGTAATACAGTTTGATTTCCAGTTCTGTCTTTATTTGCAGCAAAGATATTATTCTAATTTTTGAACGATTTGTTTCAACGCTTGAAAACAAATTGTTCAGCGGACAAATAGTAGAGAAAGATAAAAGGTAGTCCCATGATTATCCCATAGCGCCTTATGGTAGTGAATGTTAGGAACGTCAATATACTAGGTCCAGCTTTATGTGCTGGGGTGACTAGTTCCCTGTCTCGGTGCCTTCGCCTTTCCTAACACAAGAGCGTTTGCAGTTACTTATTTACAGCTATGTAGAATGGTGCGTTACGTTTCGGAACCCGCAAACTTCACCGCGAAAGTCAAGTGTAACAAGCAAGATGAAAGTATATTTCGAAAACAGTCTGCTCTGTTTTCTGTGTTTTCAAAGTTTCATTAATGTGATACAGACACAGGCGCGCGCGCACGCAAACACACACACACACACACATACATGCTTGCACACATAGACAAATACACAAACACCCACACATCTAAGTCCCGCTATGCGAGCCGTCGTTGTACGAAAGCTTACAATACCCGAACAAGAAGGTTTGGTGCCCACATTTCGTCACATCATCATCACCATCGTCACTTCCCTTTGTGCTCCTATATAGAGCATGGAGACACCAATGCAGTTTGTTCCCTTTAAAGAAGTCTGCCCTCAGCAGTTTCAAACTTTTGCGGCGGTGGTTTCTGTGACGATCTGTTGTACATGATGAGGTTGCTAGCCTCATACACAACCTCACATCAGTGGCCTTGTACGACATGCCTGAGCATGCAGTAGCCATATTCTTTGTCTCTTCAGACACGGGGCAAAGTTCGTTACAGGAAAGATTTGATTCAGGTAGAACGACTTTCCAGTTGACAAACGGGAGACACAAGGAAGAACTCTTTGCATGTGACCCGTAGTTCTGTCATGAGCCAGCCAGTTCTACAGGGTATCAAATAAAAGTTTGTGGAAGCGAACTTCTTTTATTTATGCGTATGCAGGGCCGTAGATACGGGGGTGGGGGGAAATTATACTGTACCGGTACCAAAACAGTGCATTAAAATTTTTTTTTCTATTAAACCCCACTTTATTAAGTCCTATCTACGGCCCTGTGCGTATCTGTTTGGTATTTTGGTGCCGTTATACATCGTGGAGGACAAGCTAGAGTTGGTCTATGACGTGTCATGTTTAGTACAGTGCCACACCATGTATCAGTACGATTTGCCTATCATTCTGTGGCCACCTTCCTCTCCGGCGTCCCCTTGCCACGTAGCCAAACGTACTGTGGGGCAACAAGCACATTATTTCTCGTCTCTCTGTGAGGCTGTGTTTACATTAGACTCGTGCGGTGTCTTCATGTGCTCTTGTGCTCTGTTTTGTTCTTTGAATCCCTGCAACATGGCTACAACATGCAGCAAGTAATCTACACAACGGCGCAAAACTAAACAATTTATAGACTTGAAAATTCCAAAAGAAACGAGCAAGTGTACCCATCAAAACAGAGATTGGTGTACAAGTGAAGCTGATGTAAGGTTAAAGCTGTCAGATTTCCCAGCACATTTAGAAGACTGCTGATCTTTCCTGGAGCTCATTTTGTTGATTCTGAAGGAACTTTTGTGTAAAACTTTGAAAAAAGAATTTAATTTGGGCCTACTTCATTTCAAGGGCTATAATTCAAGTTTTGACGAAGAAATTGAAATGTTTGCTTTCCATTGTTAAAATGGTGTATGTTTCCTCTCGCTTTCCGAGGAAACAATCACATTTTTAAATCCATAAAATATTTATGATTACATAACAATTTACTAATGCTTTTTTCACATGTTATTTTAAATTATAAGAAGAGGAAAATGATATATTTTTGCTGCATTTAATTAAAACAAAAATATTAAGCTAATGACGATTACCTTCATATTTCTATGAGCCGGCTTGTGTTAAAATGTCCAAGCGTCATCAGCTCCTCAAAAATTGGACCTAAGGGTCTTTTATATTTGGACATGCGCCCTAATATAACCGACTACGTTGAACGGGACGCGCCTCGCCAAAACGAAGCAAAAGTTTTACATAAAAAAAAAAGCTCCTCAAAACGTACGTAGCGCTGAGTGTTGTAAGGGTTTCACACGTACGAAGAAGACAATATAAGCAGATATTGCATTTGAACTGCAAGATCGCATATTGTCTACGAAGTTTTATTGACGTTTCTGTAGTAAAGAGTTTTTTTTTACAGGATGGGGTAACCGGCCCCAAGCCCAACCCTCCTTAGTCGCTTTTTACGCCTTGCCTGGTTACTATTATTTGTTCCCCCTTTCCGGACCCTGTAACACATGGGTGGTATTGTCTATGACTTGGGAATATATCACAACGACTTTGGAAGACATATTGGTCAACGAACAAATCAAGCCTTTAGATTCAATACGAAAGAAATTAGAGGATAGCAAATACTAACAAGAGGTTTTGGTGGGCTGGCAACCTGTTGTGTAAAACAGTTGCTATAGAAACCGCCACTGTAGACGGCATGCATGTATTTGGTGCAGGATTGTTAGAGAATTATCCTTGCAATATTGATTCAATGCCATCCTAAAGAGCGATTGAGTTCGCGCATGCTCTCTAAAACCTACTACAGATGTGGCTCCATGCTCCGCAGTTAAATGTTATACGGAGACAGGAGGGAGAGGGAAATAGTCTGCGGTATTAGATCCTAGCCTTACAGGGAACCAGAAAGATAGCGACTGAGACAGATTTACCTCCTGAGATGGCACTGGCGTCTGGCTTCTGACCGGGTGGGAAGGAAAGTCCACAGGCACCCTAGCTTCACAATGCCATGAAAAATGAAATTTTTACATGTCATTGGGCCGAAGGGCTAAAGCCCAAACGCCTCTGGATTGAAAACAACAACAACTACAACAACTGCAAATGATGTTCCGCCACAACAAGATTGAGATGAATATTTTCCACTGTTCTGTCCATTTTCTCTTGTCTTTCACTACCATCGCGTTCACTACATCAGTGGTATTCAACCTGGGATACGCGGTACCCCTAAGGGCACAACAAGACATCTAAGGGGGTACGTGAAAAAAACGTATGCCAATGCAATGTATAGGTAAATTTTTACACCAATAACCTTGGGGTACATAGTTAAAGATAAATTATATGTGAGAGTATGCGAACAGAAAAGGTTGAATACCACTGCACTACATCACTGACTTTCAAATTCCCACTCTTCCTGCCTCATCATATTGTTTCGTTGTACAACTTTCTTAATCTCATCAAGTTTAGTGATATTTTAGTGTTTATTGTTGTTGTTTGAGTTCTCTCTCAGCCATACCTCTCTCCTACAATTCTGGCCGTTAGTTTTGAGTGGAAAGTACGTTGAGTCGTAGTTACTTTACAACTGGGCTTCGAAATCTGCGCCTTTCGGCCCGACACATCCGATTTCAGCACGCAATTTTTAGTGTGGTATATAGCAATAGTACTTGCGTGACTTGTTTGTTTATTAAATTGTAGAATTATGTGTATGGTTTTAATACATCGTAAGCCAGAAAAACCTGGCTCACTACAGTTGCATATATTTAAACATTATCAAAAAGAATATATATAAACAGGCATACCTCGGAGATATTGCGGGTTCGGTTCCAGACCACCGCAATAAAGCGAATATCGCAATAAAGCGGGTCACACCCCTTTTTTTTGGCTTCCCATCGCATATAAAAGCCTAATATCATATTTACACTATGTCTATTAAGTGCGCAATAGCGCTAGGTCTAAAAAACACAATGTACTGTAAAATTAAAAATACTTTATTGATTAAAAAAAATGATAATCTTTATCATCTGAGCCTTCAGCGAATCGTAATCTTTTTGCTGGTGGAGAGTCAAAATCTATCGGAGGAAGATTGCACGTTCCAGTAAATAATTTGAAAAAAAAAAGCGCAATATCTGCGAAGCGCAATAAAGCGAGGTATGCCTGTATATATATATATATATCCGTTTTGGGTGATGGCGCCGAAGCGTATTAAAAACCTTTTATAATTTAAATTTTAAAAACACAAATGAAACTGCATTGTTTTGAATGTTAAAACATAACTATATTTAGATGTATTCCATTCATCAATTCACGTTTTTCCATCACTCCAATGTCCATATTATTCATTTTCTTTCAAAAAAAAAAAAAAAGCCAATTGAGAGCCCATCTAAATGTAAACATAAATAAATAGAAACAAAATTTCCTACCATAAGCTTTTAAAAACATAACCGTATTAAGTTTTATTTTGTTTTATGTTATGTATTTATTTATTTATTTTGTTTTTGCACAATTTTACAGTGGACATCATTTGCAGAAATTGCAGTGCGATCCGACTCTACAGCATAAAATCGTAATAGAACAAAACAGTACAGCATGGAGGGTAGGGGTGGTGGAAGGCGCCGTCACAAGATACTTCACCACCTCGAAAAGTCATTAGGGCAGCTGTGTATCTGTCTATCTGTCTATCTATCTACTCTCTGTCTCTTCCCTTTCCCACCCTATCCTTACCGTTTACCTCGTACTGACAGTAGGAAACAATAGAAGAAAACAAATACTTGACCCACAAAACAATACGCCTTTAACAACTTACTACCGCAAGACCATGAACCGTCTACATACTTGCTTAAATTGTCTTTCTCTTCGTACCGTGAAGAGGCCATAAATATCCAACATACTAGCTCCAACGTCTGTTTTTCTATCTGTCCCTCTACACATAATACTCCCCCCTGTTTAACAAACTATGGTCAAATCTTCCATCAGCATCCCCTCTCCACTTCCCCCTACCATATGCTCGGTTCAAACCACCGCGTGGCCAAGAGATATACTTGATAACCCCAACAAATAAAGATGTTTATCACAATATTTTATACTTTCCTGAACACAGATTTCTAGCACGGCTACCCTGAGGGATTTTTGTCCTCCCGATGTCGCCGGGGACGCCAACCTTTGTTTAACGTTTCTTTTGTGTTTGAAGGGTTGTCCTTCTTTTGTCAATGCCGCGCTAAATTAAAGGGCCATTTTCCCGTTGCAGTCGTTCTGTTCTGGTTCTTTACAGCCCTTTCTGCTTCTGGTGTTTCTTCACTCGTATTTTAACGCTGGTATTTTTCAGGGTTCCAAATCTGGTAGCGTCACGCTTCAGCCTACCATTCTGTAAATGGGTACTGTCTCAACTCTTGAGTTAGGAAAAGCTAAGGAAGCGAAGAAGCTCCTCATAAAACTAGACCTACTGTATTGAAGTCTCTAACACTTCACTCCCATTCGGCAATTTCTACTATGGGACTACATTTCCATTTGTCATTAGTGTGGTCCTTGGGAGTTCCTTCACTGCTTCTATCACTGAAGATAAAAATGTGTGCTTTCTATCGAGAAGACGCCGATGACTTTGGCTTATTCTATCTGTCTTCGTCTTTTTGTCTCTCTCTCTATCATCTTACATCCTTAACTCTTTATGTCGTCATGTCTTGTTGTGTCTCTGTATCTGTCCCTGTTACAGCATGTTGAGGACGATAAGGGAATTGCTGTAAGACGTGGAATATGGAAGATGGCTATGAGAAAAACAAGTGAAAATAGGTGATTTGTCTTACCGGGACAAAAGATAAGGAAAATAGGTGATTTGTCTTACTGGGTCAAAAGATAAGGAAAATAGGTGATTTGTCTTACTGGGACAAAAGATAAGGAAAATAGGTGATTTGTCTTACTGGGACAAAAGATAAGGAAAATATGTGATTTGTCTTACTGGGACAAAAGATAAGGAAAATAGGTGATTTGTCTTACTGCGACAAAAGATGAAAATAGGTGATTTGTCTTACTACGACAAGGAAAATAGGTGATTTGTCTTACTGGGACAAAAGATAAGGAAAATAAGTGATTTGTCTTACTGGGACAAAAGATAAGGAAAATAGGTGATTTGTCTTACTGGGACAAAAGATAAGGAAAATAGGTGATTTGTCTTACTGGGACAAAAGATAAGGAAAATAGGTGATTTGTCTTACTGCGACAAAAGATGAAAATAGGTGATTTGTCTTACTGCGACAAAAGATGAAAATAGGTGATTTGTCTTACTAGCACAATGAAAATAGGTGATTTGTCTTACTGGGACAAAAGATGAAAATAGGTGATTTGTCTTACTGGGACAAAAGATAAGGAAAATAGGTGATTTGTCTTACTGGGACAAAAGATAAGGAAAATAGGTGATTTGTCTTACTGCGACAAAAGATGAAAATAGGTGATTTGTCTTACTGCGACAAAAGATGAAAATAGGTGATTTGTCTTACTAGCACAATGAAAATAGGTGATTTGTCTTACTGGGACAAAAGATAAGGAAAATAGGTGATTTGTCTTACTGCGACAAAAGATGAAAATAGGTGATTTGTCTTACTAGCACAATGAAAATAGGTGATTTGTCTTACTGGGACAAAAGATAAGGAAAATAAATGATTTGTCTTACTTGGACAAACGATAAAGAAAATAGATGATTTGACTTACTGGGACAAAAGATAAGGAAAATAGATAACGTTACGGCCACAAGGCCTTCGTCAACAAAAAGAAAGAAAATGAGAGCTCAGAAGGACACATGAGAAATATAAATAAATAAATAAGAATTGGTAATACCCGTAAAATCAACTGGGACCTAGTGTGTACAGCGGTAAGAAAGTGCGCCACGAGAACGTAAACATGCCATTTCCGAGCCAAGGAAAAAAAAAGGACACAAAAGAGATGTTAAGAAGGGAAACAAGAAACAACCCAAATATAATAATACTGTGTTTAGAGAGTTAGAGCGGAAGTAGAAGATGGAAAAAGAAATGGATTAGAGGATGATAATGAAACAATTTATTAAAAATTTTTTTTTATTAAAATAAAAACAAACACGATCGTCAGGGGGTAAGAGTGGAAAATGTTGCCTCAGACAAAGGAATGGTGAGTGTTAAGAAATGCTCCAAAGTATCTGTGGCCCAGTTCAAAATATAATGTAAGACGCAGTCAACGCTTAAACACTTTACTAGTTTCCATGAGGCATGCCTTATTCAACAAAAGCTTAGCTTCTCTTCTGCTCATCTTTGGAAAAATCTTCCACTTGACCTAAGAAGCACACTCAGTCCCTAGGCATACAAATTTACAATGTTGCATTCCTTGAAATTAATATTTAAAATGCCGGTGAGAATACATTGATTCAATATAAAAGAAACAGAAAGGGAGAGCAGAATGTTAGACCAGGGGTCCACCTGTAATTGCTCATTGCCCTCTTCTGGGCCTCATCTACCTCTGTGCCCCCCCCCCCCCCTCATAGTCGCTGTTAGCTGGGGGAAAAAATGTACTTCACCGTCTTACTGTGCCCCCCTAGAAATGTAGCATGGCCCGCAAGGGACCATATGGCCTACGTTGAGAAGCACTGAGTTAGACGAGCCTGTGATTCCAACTCTAAATCCTTAAAAAAAAAAAGTTCGTTCGTTCGTTCTATTTTATATCTCGGTCTTCTGTCAATGTTTTTCTGCTTGTCTGTCTGTGTGTCAATTCTTTGTCTTAGTATTCCCTCTTCATGCTCTCAAAATCTTAGTCTCTATTCTGATGCTCTTAGCTATTTCTTTTTCTCTCTGTGTGAAGAACTGACAATACACGTGGAGTGACATACGAGAAAGAGTAAAGGTGGTGCTAGAGAAATGGTAGAGTTTTGCAAGCATTAGTTTACGCTGATTCTAAACTATGTAGGGGACCACGTGATACGGAAGCGTTCTCAATGTCTGCGTCTTTTTCTCGTTTCTGGTTCCACTGGCACTTGTCTGGTTGTCATCATCAGTTATTTAATCCAGTGGTTCTCTAACCTTTGCTCATGCCCCCTCCCCCTTCTGGACCTCGTTTACCTCCCCCATAGTTGCAGTTAGCTGGGAAAAGGTACATCTTACTGTGGCATAGAAATATGGCATAGCCCACCCCGGAGTGCCATATGGCCGACGTTGTTGAGAACCACTGATTTACTTGACTTGTTCATATTGTTTGTTGACGTTTTTGTGGCTTTACGTTTTTATAGAATGGGGGATTAGGTAACATACTTAACTCTCCCTGATCACTCTTTACTCTTTACGCATGGTATTTTACAGTTCATATTTTCGCCCCTCCCATTCAAACATAAGTGAACTCTTATCAACTGAAGTACAGCTTTGATAGATATTAAGTCTTGAAAAAGATTACTAGCATCTATCTGCCCCTTCGAAGATGCCTAATATATGAGGAATAGAGAAGGCACCTTTGGTTGTCACCAGTACTATTCCTGGAAAATGGCAGGGAGGATAGTGTGATTCGCTTGCATAGCTAGGCGGGGTTGTCGCATGGAAGGTCCTGGGTTCGAGTCCTGGGTAAGCCACTCACGTCTGTTGTTTTTCTGTTGTCTAGTTTTCTACTTCTTTATTTCTTACGAGTGCCTGAAGAACATACCTTTATGTTTGTCTAATATTTATTTACTATTCCTGGAAGAGCTCTAAGGAGATATCAACAGCCTCAAGCTGACTACTGCTATCTTTGAACGTATTCAAGCTGACTACTGCTATCTTTGAACGTATTCAAGCTGACTACTGCTATCTTTGAACGTATTCAAGCTGACGTCTGAAAGTCAATGAAGAAGAAGGAGAAGATCTATCTGCCAACATGGTGAAGCCCCGTAAAGTGCTGGTCATGAAACTTGCTGGTAAGACATTAACTCTTTGACTCCGGAACAACGTTCAGAGTGTAGGTCAGATTTGACACCAGTGCCACAACAACGCTCTTAGCGTTGTTTTTAGACTACCATGAACTAAATTTACGGCACAGGGTGCAAAAAAAATTGTGGTGTCAAAGAGTTAAGAACAATATCTAAATTCCAATGATTAATTTGAACAATCACCAAAATGAAAGGGAGGAGGGGGGGGGGACCCTTTTTGGGTTTTAAGGACCATCTTCATTGCATACGGACAACTTCATCAGTGGTCAAATCTCCTGCCACTAGGAGGATCTCAGCACAGTGCACGAACTCCGTTGCACCGGCGAGGATCCCAATGTGTGTATACAGGAATCACACTTTCTATAAATATTTTTGTGCCGGGTAGGTTTTTCCTAATTTTGTAAATTCGGGGAGAACCGAACTATTTAGGAATGTGTAGATATCTTACATACAAATCACGTGAGCTAAAGCTTTTGTTGGCACAATCAAATAAGAGAGACAGTTCCCCGTTGCTGACATGAACGCACGCCTGTTGTGCTGCGGAGATATGGAAATCTCATCATAGACACTCAGAATGTGAGGTCCGGTCTCTGACAAAAGGTTCCACTGATAAAAAGACCAGCATCGAAATCATGGCTACATAGATAACGGATTCTTATATGAGCTGATCGAGCAGACGGTATCTCACGTTCGCTCTTGTACGTTCAACGACTCACCAGCAGACTACACGCCAGAATCTCTCGCTCCTGTCACTCACAGCCACGCCACTGCCCTCGCCAATGACACTATCTACGCCATATCTATACCATGTTAAAGTGATTTCTTCCTTCACGCATTTACAAGGAGTGAGAAGAATGAAAACGAGAAGAAGAAAAAATAGCTAAAGAGAATTCTAGAGCACATTATCTGTGACACGTTAGAAAAACGGCGTTCACCGATCAGCCTGCACCACAATTTGACAGTCTACTTATGTCATGATGGGACCTGATTATGGTTATTAGATCTGGTTTCTGAATCTAATTTTAATTTAGGTCTAGTCAGTTTCGATTTTATGGGTTTTATGAAACATGACCTCTAGCAAGGGCGCACTTTAAGCATGTGGCACCCGGGGTGGATCCTACATTTGGCACCCCCAAAGCATAAACACACAGAAAAACATATTAAGCTTGCAAGTAGATTTTTAAACATTACAGTACTATAACAAGCGTCTCCAATGGCATCCCGCCCCCTCCCCTTTACTGGTGATCACCTGGAACTTACTTCATACCCCCCAAAAATTAGAAGACCCCCCCATCCCCCCCCCCCCCCCCCCTTGCCCCCCCCCCCTCCCCCCCCCCCCCCCCATCCCTGCACTTTCCGTAGTACGCCACCGGCTTTATATAAACTAGAGATCCAAGCGGCGGTTTATAATATTATGTGCCACATTTGAGGAACAGGCTTTCGCTTGTCATCATACCAATTTCTGAACCTAACAGAAGTACGCATTAAATACACACACATCATCATCATCAGTTGCCATCTCCACAACGAAGGTTGGCTGTAATGGATCTCCAACGTCTTCTGTCTCTTGTCTTGGTGGTGCACTCTGATAGACTCTTTCCTGTCCATCTTTTGATGTTATCTTCCCACTTATAGCGCTGTCTTCCCCTTGCACGTTTGCCTTCAACTCTCCCTTCTGTTATGGTCTTCTGAAAGGTGTTATGCCTTTTTATGTGGCCAAAGTATTTTAGCTGCCAAACGTTGACCTCCCTCATTAGTTCTCTTTTCATACCTAGATTTTCTAGGACCTCCTTATTTGTTTTCATCTCTTTCCATGAGATACGCCCCATTCTTCTATATATCCACATTTCAAGAGCCTCAATTCTTTCTTCCAAATGCTTATTCATCGTCCATGTTTCTGCACCATACAGAAATGCAGAATATATATAACACTTTATGATTCTCAGTTTTAATTTATGAGATAAACACACACAATCACTAGCTAAATTCTTCTTCTTCGGTGGCTCCGATATAACCAGCTATATTTCTCTCATGAAGTGGACGGCCTGTCAAACAACGCCTCTCTCAAATCTGTATAGTTGACTGTGGTCTTCACTAGAGATGGAGATTGACGGCATAGCCTTCGTCAAAACCTTCGAGGGAGAAAATTGTAAGGCGTTGAGAGAATCACGAGAGAGCCAATTTTTATCAGAGAAATAGATGTGGACGATGAAAAAGAAGTTAACGTGTGATTGCGTGATGACTGCGTACATCAGCTGGGGTGGTAAGGTAATATTCAATAGTCACAAACGCTTGTATTTTCACCACCTCTGTCTGAACTTAACTTCTCTCCTACGACCATTTCCTCTTTTGTTAAAAAAAAAAAAAAAAACCAGGTCCTCTCCAAATTTTCAGAAACTCTGGCTGCGCTTTTTCATAGCTCGTTGGGGGACGTTCGACTTAGACAATTAGTAATATAAGGATTCAGGGCCGGAGAAACAGGGGGGAGGGAATTATGCGGTACCCGTACCAAAACAGTGCATTAAAAAATATTTTTGTATTAAACCCCCCCCCCCCCCCCCCCCCTTTATTAAGTCCTATCTACAGCCCTGTGAGGATTTTCGATTTATAAAGGATGTCTTTCTAATGAGGGTGTCGGAGTGACTCAGAGATATGGTGTCCGCCTCTAAATCTAAAGGTACCGAGGTCGCTCCCAACACAGATAATATAATTGATGGATGTTTTTTTTTTTTTAGAACCAGTGGTTCCTAATGAAGTAATTTCCTCCCCCCCCCTCCCCCCCGAAATCCTGGGTAGTGGGATCGGATGCCTAGCCTTCTCGGATAAGGCCGAAAAAATAGGAGGCCCCACGTACCAGGTGCGCAGGTTAAAAAACCCTCTGCAGCTGGAAATCGTAAAGAGCCGTAGCAAACTTTAAAAATAAGGAAATCTACCGACTACGAAAATGTTTATAGAATGTGTGATTCCTGTATACACACATTGGGATCCTCGCCGATGATACGGAGTTCGTGCACTGTGCTGAGATCCTCCTTGTGTGATCTAAAAGAGGAGATCGGAACACTTATGGAGTTGTCCGTGTGCAATGGAGATGGTTCTTAAAACCACAATCAAAACCAATCTTTCTAATGAGACTTCCACGAAGATATCAGTTCCAGGATTATATGGCGAGAAAACGCAAGAAGAGCTGTTGTTGTTGTTGTTATTGTTTAACTATGGCTGCCGAGCTTCTCGCTCTTTTGCAGCCAATACTAAGTTGAAGACTCCTTGGTATTATCTACACTATAGGTCAAGGCTTTTCCTGTGGCTTTTCTGCAATTCTGCAACGTGTTGAGTTGAAGTCATGAGCTCCAGTTTCTCCAGCGTGGCTATTGTGTGGCTAATCTGGCGGAGATCCGTCTAGCAAAACACAGGTGGTAATGCGTAATTTGTTTCCGCTAAGATCATCCCTGTGTGTAATTATCTCAGATAATCTGTCTGGAAACTCAAGATTTGAAGACGTTACGCCAGGAACACATGGTCACAATATGGCGAGAGGCAGATAGGTGCAGCCGGAAGTCTTACTCAACGATATGGCAACGCTGAAGAGGTCACGCGTGGATATTACATTTAATATTTTGAAACACTCTAGGGGATATTTTAAAATGAAACACCTAACCCAGTGCTAGAGAGATTTGATTGGGTTGAAGTGAGAGCCGGAATATTCAAGGAATTCTATTGGTACATTCGGCGGAAACACAATCTGTGATTTGCACTAAGAACTGAGAATATAATGCGATGAAAACACAGACACAGATCACACAGTGAAGACTGCAGCGCACAAGTCATATCAGCGACTCATAAAAGCCAGAAAGAAAAAGGAGACATTGGACTTAGAAATTCCACAACTATAAGTAACAAATCGAGTATTGGGAAACTTTGGAATTCACAAGGAAACCTGCATTTTAAATACAAGACTGGAAACTTAAAGGGGCCAGGACTTTAATTAACAACACTGGTGTCGTAAAGTGACATCTGTATGTACAACAGTTCAAATAGCCCACCTTTTATAAATTCAAAACGATAGAGATAAAAGAATATAGGGATAAAATAAGGAAGTTGCGTGAAACGTTGTCTCCTACTCCTGCAAATAGTACTAGATTTTATACCTCGTCATTGAGACACTACCGTAACAGTTTTGAGAAAAACAAGGCTTAGCATTCAGAGCAAGAGTGTAAGAAGAAAACGGGGAAGGAATACGCGAAGGTATAAAAGTGAGAGAGTAAATGCTACAATTTGACACGCGTTTGGTTTTTTTCTGGCCTCGCGAACCGAAAACGATAGTGCATGCCAATGTCGTAGCATGTTGGAAAAACGATGTCGCAAGTTTTGCAGACTCCCTTCGCTCGACACTCAGTTCAATGTATATATCCACGCTGTTGGAAGCGACACAGCCCAAAACACACACACACTCGTATTTCGGGCTAAAAAGTAGCGATATTGTAACATACGGCCAACGCGTTGTTTCGTTTTGAATGAGAACGACAGTTAAAGAAAAAAATTACGATTTAACGTGGAATTTTTTTGAAAATATAGTACGAAAGGCGGAGAAAAGGAGCATAGTTGGTAGTGTCTCGATTTTGTTGTTTACATAATTTGAAATTGGCACCCAAGCGGGGCATAGAAGGTTAGATAGAAGAAAAACTTAGATAATTTTCTTATATGCTAAAATAAAAGACAGGGACGAATACAATGACATTAATTGGGTAATAGAGGAGTAAAGTGTTACTGTATCTTACCATAGATAGGAAAATATGTTATTTGAAGAATTGAAGAAGAAAAACGATAATAGTAAATATAATAAATAAACGTATAAAAATATAAGCATTGTGTGACAGACAGCAACGGGATCAATAATTATTTATCGGAATAAACCACTCAATAAATAAAGGAGATATTGACAGAAGACAGATGGACTAACAGACTACATCTTTCTCAGCTTGACAGATATTGGGAAAGGGTAGGGTAGTCCAAGATTTGAAAATTGAGTTCAGTTTAGAAAAAAAGGACGCTAGAAGCCTAACAGTCCCTGATTGGCTGGAGTCTAATATACTAACGGAGGAATAAAACTGGTTTGAAGGTAGTGCAAGTCGCCACTTGAGAAAAATTTGTATTACACTAAAGTTGTGTGAAGACAAGATATTAGTACGATCTTGTTTTGCTGATCTGCACCAGCAATCGATCTGGATTTGACCATATTTATCGCAACTCAAACTTATTAGTGTTAATATTTCTCTGATGCGGTAAGAAAGAAAACATTTATATCATTATTATTATTATTATTATGTATGTATTATTGAATATGTATGAAAATTATGTGGGTAGAAGTTTATCTAGAGGGAAGTCAACATCAAACTTTGTGTTGTCTCACAGAGTTGTTAGGAAATATATTAACAAGTTGTAGAAAAGCCAGACAGGCTTTCTGACACTTTGGGAGAAAGTAAAATTAAATATTAATGGGGAAATTGTTGTACAGTATTATGGCATAATACCAAGAAAACCACTGGCCGTCGTCTTCAGCAAGTCACCGTGATTGAACATGACTTGATATTATTAACTTAAAGTGTTTCCTTTGTCAAGGAAAGTGTCAAACTATAGTTTGAAGTTTATTTGACCATGAATGGGGTAACAAGCCAATTAAGAACGTTAACTAATTGTTTAGTTACCATGCTGAGTCTGAATATGATTGAAAATGTTTATTAGTTAGGGAAATAGAGAGTATATCAGAGGTTGAGTAGGACGCATTTATATCGTTCCAGGGTTTCATCTATGACTCAAAGTGAGCCCAGGTCAACCTATACCTGTATATACTTCTGCATCTAAAGAATTGAGGCAGTATCGACTGTGTGCCTTCTTGTTATATTTCAAGAGCAGAATCCTGACTTGGCAGTGGAAGCTGGTGATGTGAACATAATTCATCCTGTATACCAGAGGATACTAAGTTAAGAAATCGTCTCCGGGCACTTGATATATCAAACTCAACTACTCTCATTTCCCAAATGTTTATTAGATCATTCAGATTATGATGAAGACAGACGTTCATTCAATCATTACCCATTCATAGGACCAAGAGTAAATTGACACTGTTACAGATTGACCTATTTAATTAAAGTTGTGAAAAATACTATACTCAGTTATAAATTGTATCAAATTTATGTAAATACTTTGAATTATCATTTTGAGTTTCAATATTCCAGTATACACAAAATTGTGATACTGGAACAATAAATTGTAAAAAAAAAAAAAAAAAGATTTCACATTTAAAACTTAACTCTGGGTGTTGTTAATTACTTATCATAGAGTTCTTAGGTGTATTTGTTGTCATTTTGTTACAGCACATTTTACATTACCCTAGACACTAGCCAGATAACAGA
This sequence comes from Oreohelix idahoensis, assembly GCA_024509875.1. Classification (NCBI taxonomy): domain Eukaryota; kingdom Metazoa; phylum Mollusca; class Gastropoda; order Stylommatophora; family Oreohelicidae; genus Oreohelix; species Oreohelix idahoensis. The sequence goes on from JAMPIV010001593.1 coordinate 446,958, forward strand.
CATACACCATTACTATACTTAAGATAAAATACGTCGCAGGTTGAGGTCGTAGGGTAGTAGCAACAAGGGTCCCTGAGACCACAAACCCTATTATCTATTAGGCTCAGGGGCCTTCACAGATTGACCTCACATCTGCATAAAATTCACATTTTACCAATTAACATCAAAATCCACCAGAACTGGAATCCTTAGAATTTGATCACAAGTCATAGAGTAACTGAACAAACGTTTTCCCAGGCCAGAGATGTCGCAGAACATCCGCCGTCAGAGGAATTAACTCTAATTTCCAAACCTAAGTGATTTTGAAGCTTATAATACAGAGCTGGGCCAGTCTAAATCTGTGCAAGGAGATTGTGTATTCCAGAAATTTTTGGGTAAGTGTAAAAAATTTATTTACTAATATAAATTCTACATGTTTCTTGCTAAGTGATTATATACGGGGCTGGCAAAATCAACATATGATAATAGTATATGCATGAACCACTACTGCAAGAGCTGGTGATTGTTTCTGACTAGTCGTGTGGGAAATCCGATAGCAGAGCGACCCCAGACTCCGACGGAAGTAGTGAGAAGTAATGAGTGATGATTACATCACACGTGCCTAACATATTATCTTATGAGATTTATGTACCTTTTTTAAATTTTAATACAGGCAAATCCTTATTCACGCACCCCAGACGCAATTTCCTAGTTAACACACAGAAGGATATTGGTGAATTTTCATCATATTCCCTGAGTTACACTGTCTGCTCGGGAATTTAATTCTTCTGAGAGGTGAACATTAGTAGGTGGAGCGCATGACAACGGGCCTGTTAGTTTGCGGCGAACAAATGTATTTAGCAGGCATTTGTTTCTTTCTGTCTAAAGTTCATGGTTACAAGCCATCAGATGATTTGTGGTATTCACGCCGCTATTGTGAGGGAAAAGCACCCAACTTAACCGCTTACAGTGGAAGAGAGTGTGGAGAAGGCTTCTGCCATCCCAGAATTGATGAACCACAGCAGGAGGACTCATCTGGCATTAAGTTTTTTTGTCACAGGCAACAGCAAAACACGGACACTGAAAGCGCCCCGATCCAACCTCTGTGAGGAAAAATTTAATTTACCTTTCACCCCCATTTAATCCTTATTTTAACTTGTTGAACTAATTGACTATTAAATTTGTTGTATGGTATTTTAAACTAAACAAATAATTGTTTATTCAGTCATTAGAATTATGAAAGCAAACGTATCAGCAAGACTATTTAATAATTATATATAATATATATATATATATATATTATATATATATATATATATATATATATATATATATATATATATATATATATAGATATATAGATATATATATATATATATATATATATATATATATATATATATGTATATATATGTATATACATATATATGTATATATATATGTATATATATATATATATATATATATATATATATATATATATATATATATATATATATATATATATATATATATATATATATATATATATATATATATATATATATATATATATATATATATATATATATATATATATATGGAGAGAGAGCGAGCCATTACTTATAATAGGGCATTCGTTGGATAACACCAACTGGTGGCTTGAACGTGCTAAACCATTGCTTAAACCCTTCGCGTAGGCGACGGACCAGATATAATGCGTTAACAATTGTTCAGCCCAATGCAACGTTGTTCGTGACTTCTGGAAATATCTTGTGAAAGCTCCCTTAAGGTAGAAGTGTCATTAATCTTCTATCTATATCTCTGCCAAGAGTAATCTTGCGTGCAGGTAGATACCTTGGAAGCCAATATTAGATACTCTTGAGTTTTTATCACTGTTGGACCACTACTGCAAAGCAGGGGAGGCAATCCGTGACAGAGAGAAACTTCTCGCGGAATTATGATATGCTTTTTGTGTAGATAGGCACAGTTTAGAACTTACACGGCAGTCTAGAAAGTTAACCACCAGCCAGTAAAAGAATTATGTCCTTAGTAAAGTCCCCATGTATTATAATAATAATAGCCCCTTCAGTCATTACTGACAATGGGAATGCGCCCCTGAGGTGACAGCCCTCAGCTGCTTATTTTCCTGTCTCCTCTCTTCTGCTTGTTGTGCGAGCTTTTTTTCGCCCAAACTTAGGTGGCGCCGCAGATAGCATCGCCACTTCGTGCGATCGGCAGCTTCATCCTCCCAGATTGCTGGATTTATGTCTACTGTCCTCATGTCTCTCTTGCACACATATTTCAATCTCAGCTGCGGTCGCCCTACTGTTCTTTTGCCATCTGCCAGTTGTCCGTAGAAGATATCTTTCGGGATGCGACCATCTTCCATGCGGCGGACATGGCCAAGCCAGCGTAGTCTGCGCTGTCTAAGCAGTGTATACATGCTTTGAAGGCCAGCACGTGACAATACTGTGACATTTGTCAATTTATCTTTCCAAGAAATGCCGAGGATATAGCGCAGACACCGTAGATGGAAGGTACTGATCCTTTTTTCTCGTTTAGCATAGGTTGTCCATGTCTCGCTGCCATACAGAAGTGTGCTGGTGACGCAGGCGTTATATACCGCAGCTTTGGTCTTCATTGTGAGTTTGGAGTTTCCCCAAACGCGCGATGTGAGGCAAGCAAAGGTAGCTGCAGCTTTGCCAATGCGGCTGTCAATTTCTGTGTCCAGAGAGAGTTTGTCATTGATCGTAGATCCCAGGTATGTGAAGTGATGCACCACTGCCAATTCATAGTTATCGATAGTGATAACTGGTGCAGCACCCACATCCTGACTCAGTACATTTGTTTTCTTTAGACTTATTGTAAGGCCAAAGTCCTTACATGCTTGGGTGAAGCGGTTCATCAAGCTCTGAAGCTCCTGTTGGCTTTGAATGACGACTGCAGCGTCATCAGCGAATAACAAGTCTCTTATAGTGACCCTTCTGGTTTTTATTTTTGCCTTCAGCCTTGCGAGATTAAACAGACGGCCGTCTGGCCAAGTGCGAAGGCATATTCCTTCAGTTGCATCTCTGAATGCATGTTTCAAGAGTAAGGCAAAGAAGACCGAGAAGAGGGTTGGAGCCAGAACACAGCCTTGTTTAACACCACTTCGTATATCAAAGGGCTGTGATGTCCTACCAGCATCCGGGACTGTTTCCTTCATGTCCTCATGCAATGACTTTATTATTTACAGCATTTTAGCAGGAGAGCCAATTTTCAGGAGGATTTTGAAGAGTCCATCCCTACTAACCAGGTCAAATGCCTTTGTGAGGTCTATAAAGGCGATATATAAAGGTCTTTTCTGCTCTCTTGATTTTTCCTGAAGCTGGCGGAGAGAGAAGATCATGTCTGTTGTTGATCTACCAGCTCGGAAACCTCACCGTGACTCTGGATATATGCGCTTATAATATATGCATTATAATAGCATAAACATTGCATTTTCGTGTTTTCCATTTTGGGAGGTTATTACTTTTTCCCTTTTGCGTATCGACCCCAAGGTCGCATACAATTTTATTATGTAATGTATCTAGTGCTTATAATTTCTGTAAATTCACTTAATGACGTAGTATGTATTGCATATCCACTCAACGGGAATTACATGGTTGGACATTGTGGTGAAGTGGGATGTTATAAATACTTATAGGGGACTTAGTGTACTGACTGAGATCAGCTGTGAAGGTATCTATATCTATTAAGAGTAGTGTATTATAGATAACCTTACTTGCTACCACATATCTCTATATCTCAGTCAGAATTATTCTGGAATAGTGTGATGCTACGTTATGTGTCTAGGGTATGTGTATGATGAAGTGTAAGTCACAACAACAGACAGATAAACAATTTAATTTAATCCACTACTCTTGACAACACTGTGACACTCACATACATATAACACTCTACAAAGATATCTTAAAAGAGTCACTGATAAACTTTCGAATAACAATATGTATTCATTACTGGCATGAATGAATATGTGTCCTGATTCAACTACAAGGGAACCAGGAAGCACAATCAATTTAAATTACAAGTTATGTACAGAATGTATTTAATATGAATATTGTAGTGACATATATTATTACAAATGTTCTATGTGTGTCAGTTGTGTAGTAGTAAAATGAGGTAATACTGGTTTTGTTTTGTTCCAGCTCTGTTGGTATTTGTCATCATGACTTCAATAGTTTGTCTTTAGGGACCAGTATTGGAGATGTTCACAGTTCCTGATTTTAAGACAAGTAAATTCCCCTCTTAATGTTAATTTTAAAAAGTCAGTTCAAGATGAGGGGACATAATGTTGAGCTCAGCTGGCCAACTCTGCTTATCTTGAGTGATGGCGGCAGGAAAGGACTCCTCTGCTCGAATTCTCCTCTGGGCTCAGGAGACACCTCACTGATAGCTAAAAAGACCAAGGAGTATGCTGTCCGACTCTGGATTCAGCAAATCTCTGACCAGATGCTGCTCAGTACCATCAAGACCACTGTCCCTGAAATCAAGAAGGATGTACCTTCTACTTCATAACTAATTTATTCTCTTTTACACTGATCACAATACAGCACAAACATTGCGTTCAGAGCGTTAGGCCAACAGTCAGCTTCATTTGAAATACTTTATTCCAGTATTACCCTTCTTAATGGTTACTACGCCTCTGCACTTCCAGCATTATTTCTTTCTAGTCAATCATCCAGGTGTCAGTGTACTGTTTGGCCATTCCATGCCGTTTTACTTCTCTCCGACACCCTCTGTTCAGGCTGGAGCATTTTAGGCTTTACCTCACGTTTGCCACTGAACTACACATATATATACAGGCATAAATCAACAGTTCACATTCAATTTTCATTAAAAGATATTAAATGGTTCAAGCTTACCACAATTCATACGAATACACACAGATACGTTGATTAGCAATGAATTCTGGCACAAACTGGCACAAATTTCCATCTGCTTATCTTCCAGGCTTTTATTGAGCCAAATATAAGCTGGCTTCAACGCACTGATGCTTTATCAAGTGTATTTAAACAAGTGGTTTCGAACTAACGCTCCCAAGTGTGTATATCAGCGAGACTGGCCAATGAGCCACGTTTCGACAAGTGTTTGAAAAAATGTTATCTTTTCCCGTCTCCCCTAACAACCAAGATAGTATTTATAGCCCGACCAATCGTGGTTAGGCTTTCATTTGTTGCGCTCCAATCAATTTGGAGTTTACCTGGTAGGCTATTTCTGTAACGTAAATTTTTTTCAAACACGTTAAAAAAAAATCTTATGAGCAGAAATGATTTTATGCTGTCAGGCACCCCCAATATTTTATTTTGGGTATAATTTATTAATTCCTGGACTATTTGCGTAACGTTTTACATATTATTTGTCAGCAAGCCCTAAGGAACCCAAAAATACTAATTTAAAGGAGCTACGTGGCTGCGTTCAAAATATGCAATTTCTTCTACCTCCTGTTTCGAAGATGTGCTGTCTGGGTACTGTTATGTGTTCAAACGTAAACCCATCTAATGTTGTCTTTTCTAATAAGAGTTTGTTATGATTTATAAACCTAACTCTGGGAAAGGGTAGTGTATTTTATCACTGTCCGTCTGAAAAAGTTAGTGCTTGTAGACTTACACGCGTGATGCCAGCATTTGTATATCGCGCGTCGCGTGTTGCATGCGTTCCTGATTTTCAGCCCTCCCCTCTCGCTATCCTTTTGTCCATCTGTTCGTTCGTTTTGGTAACGTAATATAATTAATGTTAGGATTAATTTAGGTCATTACGCAGTACGTCTCAATGTTTTTCTTAGAAATGCAGCACACGTTTCATTGAAGAAGGCGGGTAATAATACAGTAAGCTTTTATATCAACGTGAAAGCGTTACAATTTGCAGACGAAGCAGAAAACAAGGGGGATTTCGAGTACATTCCTTGTGACAGCACTGTCATTTTACCATTGCTCTTCTCTTTATTAATTTTATTTGTTAGGCTTCATATTTACCTAATAATTTATATATGTGGATTAGAATATTTCATGACAGACATTCCTTATGCTGAGTTGGAAGAGAACTTTAAGTAGATTTTTTTCTGTCAGAGCACATGCTGAGATGTACATGTATGTACAAGATATATTAGCATATGCGACTGCATACTGATAATTGATAGGTTAGGATTAACAAGAAGACAACTCATGTGGATAAAGACAGCACCGAGATTTACCTAGCAATAATAATACAAATACCATAGTGGGGCACAACAGTTTATTATAACATTGATATGATTTTATTTTTTTGCTTGAGGTAATGGTTGTTTATTTTGGTCTTAGTTCCAGGGTACTCCACTGTTATAACAGAATCCCAGTCGAGGAATGTAAAATTCTTCTCGACCTCACGGTTCAAGTAAGCAACGACACGAGTGTCACATAGTACATGAAATTACAACCCTCTTCACATAGCCCTCTAACGGGATTTTCGCTTATGCAGTATATAACCAGCACCAGCAGTCTGTCGTCGCATTGCGCAGTAGTGCTTCCCTACTCTCCTATTTAATGCAGGTCTGAGCTAAAAGGGCCATTCAACATATTATCGACACAGCTGGGCCAGCAAAATCATCTTACTGTGTTCTTAAACGGAGGCGCAGTCCCAAACTCAAGGTCTTAAACCAAACCTAACCGGATTTTTGCATCAAGTACGTAGGCTTAATTCAACGCGCCAGGATAATAGCACATCCAAAGGACAGTTGTCCTAAGTTGACTTCGCCTTGTATGCTTCTGGTCATTCAAAACCCCGCGCGTAATAGCGGTCAGCGGAAAGACAGAATTAAACCTACAGCCTATCTTGTTAGTTATTGTGAAGATGACGCACGAATAGCGTTTGCTTTACCCCAGTGGATTTATTACACTCCTCCAGTCTGGATAGAGACTTAAAGACATTGTGTTAGAATTATATCTTACACATACAGCCGAAGGATTTATCTCTGGGATTCCTTTCCGGGTCGGGGCCGACTAGTTGGGTTTTTTTTTTTCCTTGATGTTTATATAATTTTTAACTTTTTGCGATTTGGTGTATTACTTATGTTGTTGTGGTGAGATGTTTAATTTTCCTATCTTTACCACCTTCAAGAGTCTGGGAAGCAGGTAGTATTTGCTTGTCTCAAAGATTAAGCCATGCGTATCTCATGGTGAAACCGCGAATGATTCATTAAATCAGTCGAGGTTCCTTAGATGACACAATCCTACTTGGATAACTGTGGCATTTCTAGAGCTAATACATGCTTACCAAGCTCCGACCCTCGCGGAAAGAGTGCTTTTATTAGTTCAAAACCAATCGTCGTTGCCCTTCGCGGGGTGCGGCATTCCCATTGGTGACTCTGGATAACTTTGTGCTGATCGCATGGCCTCACGTGCCGGCGACGCATCTTTCAAATGTCTGCCCTATCAAATGCCGATGGTATGTGACATGACTACCATGTTTGTAATGGGTAACGGGGAATCAGGGTTCGATTCCGGAGAGAGAGCATAATAAACGGCTACCACATCCAAGAAAGGCAGCAGGCGCGCAACTTACCCACTCCCGGCAAGGGGTGGCTACGCCACCGCCTCACAATTACCCCCTTGCAGGGTAGAAAACCATCTGTCTCGTGACATTGCACACACGCCAATAAGTGGGTCTGGTGTGACCTCCACCAGCTGCGCCCGCTGAGTCGGGGAGGTTCTCTGGGGTTGCAAGAAAACCCAAAACAAATACCCCAAAATTTTGTTGCAAGAGTAAACGAGTGAATAACTCGAACCCGTGGGGGTCGGAACAAGCAAACAAACAAACAAACCACCTTCAAGAATTTAAATAAATTTTACTTGTTTGTTAATGCGCTGTTCAAGACCTTCATCCATACATATTTAAGCTCTTACTATTTCTCTGTCTGTCTGTGAGAAAGAAGAGAGAGCGGGTGACACGTAAGACTATATAAGTGAGTTGTGGGCTTGGAAAGAGAGATAGCTTTAATAGATCTTCCAGGGTGTCTTAAGTTCTCCTATTTTCACACATTATCTGTGTTTTTCTCTACAATTCTGATAGTTCATTCACATTGTCGATTTCACTCAAATTGTCGGACTCGACAAATACTTCTAAAACCTACACACTCATGACACTCCATGCATAAAAAAAACCTGTAAAAAATATGCGCAGCCTCATATTGTCACCTTTATGACATGCCGGACGGTGAAAGAAGTTCTATTCTTTCTTTGTCTTGTCAGAGACCCTCATGAAGTACACGGGGAACATTGTGTGATAGGCTGGGTCTCTGTTAAAGGTTGTTTTATAAACAGAATGAAAATATGTGTTAGAAATTGTGTATTGTGCTGACACTCACGTAGAAACTGTGTCATAGGCTGTCTGATACTCTGTGTTAAAATTTGTGTGATAGACTTTATGATACTCAGTGTTAGAAGATGTGTGATAGACTGATACTCCGTGTTAGAAGTTGTGTGATAGACTGATAAGCTGTGTTAGAAGTTGTGTGATAGACTGATACTCAGTGTTGGAAGTGTGTGATAGACTGATACTCTGTGTTAAAAGTTGTGTGATAGACTGATACTCTGTGTTAGAAGTTGTGTAGTAGACTGATACGCAGTGTTAGAAGTTGTGTGATTGTCATGAAATATTCTAATCCACATATATAAATTATTAGGTAAATATGAAGCCTAACAAATAAAATTAAGAAAGAGAAGAGCAATGGTAAAATAACAGTGCTGTCACAAAGAATGTACTCGAAATCCCCCTTGTTTTCTGCTTCGTCTGCAAATTGTAACGCTTTCACGTTGATATAAAAGCTTACTGTATTATTACCCGCCTTCTTCAATGAAACGTGTGCTGCATTTCTAAGAAAAACATTGAGAGACTGCGTAATGACCTAAATTAATCCTAACATTAATTATATTACGTTACCAAAACGAACGAACAGATGGACAAAAGGATAGCGAGAGGGGAGGGCTGAAAATCAGGAACGCATGCAACACGCGACGCGCGATATACAAATGCTGGCATCACGCGTGTAAGTCTACAAGCACTAACTTTTTCAGACGGACAGTGATAAAATACACTACCCTTTCCCAGAGTTAGGTTTATAAATCATAACAGACTCTTATTAGAAAAGATAACAATAGATGGGTTTACGTTTGAACACATAACAGTACCCAGACAGCACATCTTCCAAACAGGAGGTAGAAGAAATTGCATATTTTGAACGCAGCCACGTAGCTCCTTTAAATTAGTATTTTTGGGTTCCTTAGGGCTTGCTGACAAATAATATGTAAAACGTTACGCAAATAGTCCAGGAATTAATAAATTATACCCAAAATAAAATATTGGGGGTGCCTGACAGCATAAAATCATTTCTGCTCATAAGATTTTTTTTTTAACGTGTTTGAAAAAAATTTACGTTACAGAAATAGCCTACCATGTAAACTCCAAATTGATTGGAGCGCAACAAATGAAAGCCTAACCACGATTGGTCGGGCTATAAATACTATCTTGGTTGTTAGGGGAAACGGGGAAAGGTAACATTTTTTCAAACACTTGTCGAAACGTGGCTCATTGGCCAGTCTCGCTGATATACACACTTGGGAGCGTTAGTTCGAGACCACTTGTTTAAAATAGCTTGATAAAGCATCAGTGCGTTGAAGCCAGCATATATATTTGGCTAAATTAAAAGCCTGGAAGATAAGCAGAAGGAAATTTGTGCCAGTTTGTGCCAGAATTCATTGCTAATCAACGTATCTGTGTTATTCGTATGAATTGTGGTAAGCTTGAACCATTTAATATCTTTTAATGAAAATTGAATGTGAATTGTTGATTTATGCCTGTATATATATGTGTAGTTCAGGGGCAAACGTGAGGTAAAGCCTAAAATGCTCCAGCCTGAACAGAGGGTGTCGGAGAGAAGTAAAACGGCATGGAATGGCCAAATAGTACACTGACACCTGGATGATTGACTAGAAAGAAATAATGCTGGAAGTGCAGAGGCGTAGTGACCATTAAGGATGGTAATGCTGGTATAAAGTATTTCAGATGAAGCTGACTGTTGGCCTAACGCTCTGAACGCAATGTTTGTGCTGTATTGTGATCAGTGTAAAAGAGAATATAAATTAGTTATGAAGTAGAAGGTACATCCTTCTTGATTTCAGGGACAGTGGTCTTGATGGTACTGAGCAGCATCTGGTCAGAGATTTGCTGAATCCAGTGTCGGACAGCATACTCCTTGGTCCTTTTAGCTATCAGTGAGGTGTCTCCAGAGCCCAGAAGAGAATTCGAGCAGAGGAGTCCTCTCCTGCCGCCATCACTCAAGATAAGCAGAGTTGGCCAGCTGAGCTCAACATTATGTCCCCTCATCTTGAAATAACTTTATAAAAATACCATTCAGAGGGGAATTTACTTGTCTTAAAATCAGGAACTGTGAACATCTCCAATAATAGTCCCTAAAGACAAACTATTGAAGTCATGATGACCAATACCAACAGAGCTTGAACAAAACAAAACCAGTATTACCTCATTTTACTACTACACAACTGACACACATAGAACATTTGTACTAATATATGTCACTACAATATTCATATTAAATACATTCTGTACATAACTTGTAATTTAAATTGATTGTGATTCCTGGTTCCCTTGTAGTTGAATCAGGACACATATTCATTCATGCCAGTAATGAATACATATTGTTATTTGAAAGTTCATCAGTGACTCTTTTAAGATAGCTTTGTAGAGTGTTATATGTATGTGAGTGTCACAGTGTTGTCAAGAGTAGTGGATTAAATTAAATTGTTTATCTGTCTGTTGTTGTGACTTACACTTCACCATACTCATACCCTAGACACATAACGTAGCATCACACTATTCCAGAATAATTCTGACTGAGATATATAGATATGTGGTAGCAAGTAAGGTTATATATATAATATACTACTCTTATTAGATATATATATACCTTCACAGCTGATCTCAGTCAGTACACTAAGTCCCTTATAAATATTTATAACATCCCACTTCACCACATATATTGGGGTCTCGCTCTTGGGATTTTGAATCTTTCACTATTAAAAATATTGGGGGGTAATTCACTTCAGGGAATATAAGAATTAAAAGGTATCCTTGGGTGGAATTAAATAAGGTTGAGCTCACGGTGCCTGTGTTGTCCATTAGAGATTGAATTGTTGGTTAGACATTATATAAAGTTACCTGATAGACAATGGCGGACCTGGCCAAATTTCGATCTGCTGCGGTTCAGACTGCAAAAGAGTTAGGATTAGATGGGCAAGTTATGGTTGCCTATGTCACAACGGAATGTGACAAATTTATTGAACGCGAAGAAAGAAGATTAGAAAAAGAAGCCGAAAGAAGGTTAGAGGCTGAAAGGGAAATTAAGAAGTTACAATTTGAAGCTGAGGCTGAGACTAAGAGGTTGCAAGCTGAGGCTGAGACTAAGAGGTTGCAGATTGAGGCTGACAAAGAGGCTAAAGCATTGGAAGCCGAGGAAAGAAGACAAGCTGCAGAAAGGGAAGAGAAGAAATTAGCTGCAGAAAGGGAAGAGAAGAAATTAGCTGCAGAAAGGGAAGAGAGGAAATTAGCTGCAGAAAGGGAAGCAGAAGATAAAAGATTACAAAGGGAACATGAGTTACGACTAAGGGAGTTTGAGTTTCAAGGCCATGCTCCTGAAAATGGTGCCAGTCCCTTTGCCTCTGATGCTACGGTTACTCAAGGAGCCTCAATCTCAGCTATGAACTTTCATTTAGATCATTTTGTTGAGAAAGACGATGATATTGAGAGCTATATAAATAGGTATGAACTATTAGCTACCACGTATGGGTTAGAGAGAGAAAGGTGGAGCTTAAAGTTATCTCAGGGACTTCGTGGGGCAGCTTATGAAGTTTTTGCAAAAATGAGCAGAGGTGATCAGGAAAATTATGACATGCTAAAGCAGGCTCTTTTGTTAAGGTATGAAAAGAATGCAGAGTTTTACAGGAAAAAATTTAGGAATGCTAAACTACTGTCAGGTGAAACCTATCACCAGTTCTCTGCACGAATCGAGACATACTTGGAGAAATGGACTTCTCTGGGGAAAACCCAAGATCTTAAGGAAATGGTCCTTATAGAGCAACTAAGAGAGTCCATGGCTCCAGACCTGAGAAAGTTTCTCATGGAACAAGGTGCAGAGAGGCTGGGTGAGTTGCTAAATGTTGCTGAAAGGTATCAAGCAGCTCAAGCAGAGGTAACAGGTAATAAAAAGAAACAGGTGGATAACTTTAGGGCACCACAGAACTTTAATAAATTTGATCCTAGGGATCAAAATAAAGGTAAGCACCAATTTGATAGGCCACGGTATGAAAATAAAAATAAATTCCCACAATTCGATGAAAGGAAATATAATGAAAGAAAATCTTTCAACCAAGGAAAAAGGTGGTGTAAGAATTGTCAGATGGACAATCATGACACTGACCGTTGCAGAAGGAAACCTGTGTATATGGCAACCCTTCAGGTCAGGTCGACCTCAAGACAGGAGGAGGATATTATGTTAGATACCACTCCAGAAGAGATGAGGAAGGCACAGGCTGGGGATAAAACACTCAAGCCTTGTTTCAGAAAATTGTCAACTTGTCATACAACTCCAGGCAAGGGAGATTTTTACATGAAAAACAAGTTGATGTATAGGAAGACTGGAGCTAGATCCAATGGTCACGGACAGCTGGTTCTTCCAAAAAGATATAGGGCAGACTTAATAAGGAGCTTACATGTGAAACCAGATGGGGACCATGAGAAAATAGGTACCATCATTCAAAAGGTGGCTCACAATTATTATTGGCCCAAAGCAAGATGGGACATTGAGAATTTTGTAGAAAGGTGTAGCATAGCACATGAGGGAACACCCACAAGTGGGAACATGGATCAGGACCTGGACACGCCACGGGGCAAAATTAGGCCTGATAATAGAAAGAAATATAGATTTGATAAAGTGGACCAAATGGAATGGGAAGCCCCTTTTCACGGACAAGCTTCACTTAACTGTTTTACAATGGCCACTATGCGGAGAGTGCAAAAAGATGTCTTACCCCAGGATAAGCCGAAAATCCCTCAATCGGACTTAAACAAACTGGAGGAAGAGGATGTAGGGAGGAAATCTCTCATCAAGAATTTTAAGTGGGGAGAAAGCCCCAGGAAAAGAAAAATTGGTAGCGGTCGTTTTGTGAATGATAATTCTGGGAGGAAAAATCATCACTATAAAGCTTCGAGTGGAAGAGACCATACCGGTGCATGGACAAATAGGTCCACACAATTAAAGGTCCATATGTAGCTTTGTTAAGAACGTGGACTGATGAAAAGGCAGAGGAAAACATTACATCTTCATACCAATATGTGAATGAGCTGACCACTCGGTTGAAAACTGGCTGGAAACTTGCCAATGAAAATTTGAAACAAGCCAGGAAGAAACATGCTGCCTATTATAACAGGAAGGCGAAAGACAGAAATTTGGCTGTGGGAGAGAAGGTACTGCTTCTTTTGCCCGGGAGTCAGAATAAGTTACAAATTGGATGGCAGGGTCCATATACAGTTCTAGAGAAGGTGTCTAGAACAAATTATAAGATAGATAAGAAGGGGAAAGAAAAAATCTATCATGTGAATCTCCTGAAGAAATATTTGGAAAGAGAACATCAGGAAGAGACACACTTGTTGACCTTGTCCATCGCCATGGAGATGAAAAAGGAACCACTTTCATCATTTGAATATCCATTACACCCCTGTGAGACAGCAGCACAGGTGAAAATCAGTACACATTTAACGAAAACTCAGAAAGAGAGAGTGCAACAGGTTCTAAATAATCATGCAGAGGTGTTAACAGACCGACCAGGGCATACAAACCTATTGGAATATGATATGAAACTCATAGACTCCACACCTGTCTGTATGAAACCATATTCGATTCCGTTTGCTAAGGAAAAAGCTTTGAAGGAAGAGATAGACTATCTATTGAAGGAAGGAATTATTTCGCACAGTGAGTCTTCGTATAGTTCCGGTGTTGTACTCTTAAGGAAGCCCTCTGGAGAACATAGACTCTGTATAGATTACAGGAGACTGAATGCTATTACAGAAGGACAGGTGGATCCATTGCCGGATACAAATCAGCTGTTTGCCAGACTAAATAAAGCTAAATATTTCTCAAAAGTGGATCTGAGTAAAGGATACTATCAGATTCCAGTAAAGCCTGAGGTTAGACCATACCTAGCTTTTAGTACCTCAGAAGGACACTATGAGTTTAATAGATTGCCATTTGGATTGAAGAATGCGCCTAGTGTCTTCTCTAGAATGATGAGAAAATTATTGGATCCTCTGAATAATCCCTGTATAACAAATTTTATGGATGATATCCTTATAGCAACAGAAACATTTGAGGAACACATTGACTCTCTGAACATGCTGTTTGATCGACTTAGGGAGGCAAATTTAACAGCCCGACCAACCAAATGTTGCGTTGGATGTAAAGAATTGGAATTTTTGGGACACACAGTTTATCAGGGAAACATGACCCCTGACCCAAAGAATTTAGAAAAACTACAGAAAGCCCCGAGACCACAAACCAAGAAGGACGTGAGATCCTTTGTCTCATTATGTGGTTTCTACCAGAAGTATATCAAAAACTTTAATTCCATATGTGCACCTTTAACGGAATTGACACGTAAAGGACTTCCAGATCGCATTACATGGACACCACAATGTGAAATGACTTACCAAGAATTGAAGGAAAAGCTCACAAGTAAACCCATTTTGAAATTACCTGACTTAAGTCAAGAATTCATAGTAAGGACGGATGCAAGTAATATTGGGTTAGGTGCAACTTTACTACAGAAATCAGATGCATTGGATGGGGAATTAAGCCCAGTGGCATATGCTAGCAGAAAGTTGAATAAAGCTGAAATCAACTACTCAACTAGCGAAAAAGAATGTCTTGCAGTAATATGGGCAATAAAGAAATTCAATATTTATCTATATGGGAAGGCATTTAAGTTGCAAACTGACCACAAACCTTTATCGTTTTTAGCACAGGCTAAGCATGAGAACTCTAGGTTACTCCGATGGTCTTTGCTTCTGGCTCCATATAATTTTAGCATTGAATATATATCTGGAAAAACCAATCTGGGAGCGGATTTTTTAAGCCGCCATCCGTGTGATGAGAATCACCGTAAACCCCAGAAATAATAATAAATTTCTCTATGTGTATATAGAATAAAGGACTGACATATAATGTCTGTTTTAAGAGGGGAGGTGTCATGAAATATTCTAATCCACATATATAAATTATTAGGTAAATATGAAGCCTAACAAATAAAATTAAGAAAGAGAAGAGCAATGGTAAAATAACAGTGCTGTCACAAAGAATGTACTCGAAATCCCCCTTGTTTTCTGCTTCGTCTGCAAATTGTAACGCTTTCACGTTGATATAAAAGCTTACTGTATTATTACCCGCCTTCTTCAATGAAACGTGTGCTGCATTTCTAAGAAAAACATTGAGAGACTGCGTAATGACCTAAATTAATCCTAACATTAATTATATTACGTTACCAAAACGAACGAACAGATGGACAAAAGGATAGCGAGAGGGGAGGGCTGAAAATCAGGAACGCATGCAACACGCGACGCGCGATATACAAATGCTGGCATCACGCGTGTAAGTCTACAAGCACTAACTTTTTCAGACGGACAGTGATAAAATACACTACCCTTTCCCAGAGTTAGGTTTATAAATCATAACAGACTCTTATTAGAAAAGATAACAATAGATGGGTTTACGTTTGAACACATAACAGTACCCAGACAGCACATCTTCCAAACAGGAGGTAGAAGAAATTGCATATTTTGAACGCAGCCACGTAGCTCCTTTAAATTAGTATTTTTGGGTTCCTTAGGGCTTGCTGACAAATAATATGTAAAACGTTACGCAAATAGTCCAGGAATTAATAAATTATACCCAAAATAAAATATTGGGGGTGCCTGACAGCATAAAATCATTTCTGCTCATAAGATTTTTTTTTTAACGTGTTTGAAAAAAATTTACGTTACAGAAATAGCCTACCATGTAAACTCCAAATTGATTGGAGCGCAACAAATGAAAGCCTAACCACGATTGGTCGGGCTATAAATACTATCTTGGTTGTTAGGGGAAACGGGGAAAGGTAACATTTTTTCAAACACTTGTCGAAACGTGGCTCATTGGCCAGTCTCGCTGATATACACACTTGGGAGCGTTAGTTCGAGACCACTTGTTTAAAATAGCTTGATAAAGCATCAGTGCGTTGAAGCCAGCATATATTTGGCTAAATTAAAAGCCTGGAAGATAAGCAGAAGGAAATTTGTGCCAGTTTGTGCCAGAATTCATTGCTAATCAACGTATCTGTGTTATTCGTATGAATTGTGGTAAGCTTGAACCATTTAATATCTTTTAATGAAAATTGAATGTGAATTGTTGATTTATGCCTGTATATATATGTGTAGTTCAGGGGCAAACGTGAGGTAAAGCCTAAAATGCTCCAGCCTGAACAGAGGGTGTCGGAGAGAAGTAAAACGGCATGGAATGGCCAAATAGTACACTGACACCTGGATGATTGACTAGAAAGAAATAATGCTGGAAGTGCAGAGGCGTAGTGACCATTAAGGATGGTAATGCTGGTATAAAGTATTTCAGATGAAGCTGACTGTTGGCCTAACGCTCTGAACGCAATGTTTGTGCTGTATTGTGATCAGTGTAAAAGAGAATATAAATTAGTTATGAAGTAGAAGGTACATCCTTCTTGATTTCAGGGACAGTGGTCTTGATGGTACTGAGCAGCATCTGGTCAGAGATTTGCTGAATCCAGTGTCGGACAGCATACTCCTTGGTCCTTTTAGCTATCAGTGAGGTGTCTCCAGAGCCCAGAAGAGAATTCGAGCAGAGGAGTCCTCTCCTGCCGCCATCACTCAAGATAAGCAGAGTTGGCCAGCTGAGCTCAACATTATGTCCCCTCATCTTGAAATAACTTTATAAAAATACCATTCAGAGGGGAATTTACTTGTCTTAAAATCAGGAACTGTGAACATCTCCAATAATAGTCCCTAAAGACAAACTATTGAAGTCATGATGACCAATACCAACAGAGCTTGAACAAAACAAAACCAGTATTACCTCATTTTACTACTACACAACTGACACACATAGAACATTTGTACTAATATATGTCACTACAATATTCATATTAAATACATTCTGTACATAACTTGTAATTTAAATTGATTGTGATTCCTGGTTCCCTTGTAGTTGAATCAGGACACATATTCATTCATGCCAGTAATGAATACATATTGTTATTTGAAAGTTCATCAGTGACTCTTTTAAGATAGCTTTGTAGAGTGTTATATGTATGTGAGTGTCACAGTGTTGTCAAGAGTAGTGGATTAAATTAAATTGTTTATCTGTCTGTTGTTGTGACTTACACTTCACCATACTCATACCCTAGACACATAACGTAGCATCACACTATTCCAGAATAATTCTGACTGAGATATATAGATATGTGGTAGCAAGTAAGGTTATATATATAATATACTACTCTTATTAGCTGATACTCAGTGTTAGAAGTTGTGCGATAAACTATCTGATACTCTGTGTTAGAAGTTGTGTGATAGACTGTCTGATACTCTGTGTTAGAAGTTGTGCGATAGACTGTCTGATACTCTGTGTTAGAAGTTGTGCGATAAACTATCTGATACTCTGTGTTAGAAGTTGTGTGATAGACTGTCTGATACTCAGTGTTAGAAGTAGTGTGATAGACTGTCTGATACTCTGTGTTAGAAGTTGTGTGATAGACTGTCTGATACTCTGTGTTAGAAGTTGTGTGATAGACTGTCTGATACTCTGTGTTAGAAGTTGTGTGATAAAGCGTGTGATACTCTGTGTTAGAAGTTGTGTGATAGATTGTGTGATACTCTGTATTTGAAGCTTTGTGATAGGCTGTGTGATACTCTGTGTTAGAAGTTGTGTGACAGATTGTGCGATACTCTGTATTAGAAGTTGTGTGATAGATTGCCAAAAGTTGTGTGATACGTTTTGTCACATAATATGGATGGTTGCGTGACAATCTATATTAGAAGTTGTGCTACAGGTTTTGTGACACTGTCAGAAGTTGTGTGATAAGTTGCGTCACAATCTATGTCAGACGTATGGCTGGATACGTGGCAATTTGAGTTAGATATTGTATAGTAGTTTGTGTGACACTACGTTAGAAGTTATGTGACAGGTTGTGTGACACTTGAGTTATTAGTTGTGTAACAGAGTGAATGATAACCTGCACTAGATACCGCGTGCTAGCCTGCGATCATATGTGACAAGCATTGTGAGAAGCCTGAGGCGACGCAATCTTTTATTCATCATTTTTCTTTGCGCTCCATGGAGCCACTTCTGCAGCTGGTTCCTCCACATGAAGCCTGCACCAAGCAGTCGTATGCTCTTACAGCTGTGGTCTTTGTGGCTGTTTGTTCTACATGATGATGTTGCCAGTTCCACGCACAACCTCGTATTAGACGCCTTGTACGACATGCCTGATGGTGCAGCAGTGCTATTCTTGCTTTGTCTTTTCAGAGACGCCCGGGAACCCCACGGGGCAAGGTGGCACTATGAGAAACAATGTGACAGACTGTTTAACAGAGAAGTAAGGACATCAACTCTAAAGGACGTTACTTTCCGACAAACATTTCAGCTCCCGATTTCTGAATGAGCCAAGTCTGGCTGTTTGAGGTGGAAGAGTAAAAAAATAGACCCAGCATCAAATGAAACTGTGTGCATTTGTGCAAGCTTTCCCGCCAATGATGGCCGGAAACCGATAAGGTCAATCAAGTCACCAGGAATGACATCCATCTTATTTTTACCATCACAGAATTCCATTTTAACTTTCCGTCTTAGGAATCACTGATCAAAGCCCGTAAGTGATTTCTTTAATTGTTGACATTACTGCTGGTTGTAGTAGTGAAACAGTGGATTTGCTGGCAATGATTCAGATTAAGTTGATTATATTAATTTTTGTTTTGTAAATACAGCTATTTGTAAATTTAGAGTTTAAGCTTCATACACCCATTTGCTTCAGTTGATGCTTTTATTATAACCGTTCCCAACAAGCATAAAGGGATCCCGTTACACTCTCATCGAGGCATATTGGGAATATGGTGTTAGGCCGATATTTTCTCGACCATCGGCACACTAGGGGTGATGTGGTCAGCATCACGCCGGCCGCCATAACCTTCCCAGAAGTTGCTCTGGTTCCCAATTGGAGCTGGGTCGACCCAGGAGCCGTTTCCGGCCTAAACATATCCCACCTCATCTGGGGATCGAATCATGGACCACTGAGCTAGGAAGCCAGTGTACTAACCACTATGCTACCGCGGCTCCCAACAAGCATAAAGCCACCACACTTCTAGCCGCCTTGTACCAAGAGCGAACAAAGCACTTTGTATGCTGTTGCAGCAGTAGTCTCTGTAGCTCTGTGTTTTACATTATGAGATTTAAAGCTGCATGCATAGGTCTTTCTAATCACCTTTTTACGGTGTGCTTTATAGATTCCATTGTTTAAATATTCAATATCTAGAAACAAAAAATAATTTAGCCACAATAAAGACATCCTTGCTTGCGTCTTCTTTGATCCTGTGCTACTGACTGACAAAACAATCAGTGGCCTACTTGCGTCTTGCAGCAAAAACAAACAAACACATAAAAAGAATCTACTGCTGTGGGCCATCGGCGCTGCCCCGTTTCCCGAGAACCCAGGCCGTCCATGGGTTGTTAAGAAGCTATTTTGTCAGAGTGTGAATCAATTACCCGTCCTTCCTTACAGGTTAGGTTCGTCGCATGGCCCGTTTTGATCGGTTATAAGATAGGAGCTGCTTCAGCTGTGGGCCACTAATGGCCCGCCAAGCGTGGACTATTGGTCCAGAGCGAAAAACGGATGAGCTATGGGTGATATGGAGGACAAGGATCGATTTGGTTTCCCGCCTTTCTTGAATATTTTTATTTCATTTTAATCGTTTATTGTATTATATTATATCCGTTACAGCTCTCTCTCTCTCTCTCTCTCTCTCTCTCTCTCTCTCTCTCTCTCTCTCTCTCTCTCTCTCTCTCTCTCTCTCTCTCTCTCTCTCTCTCTCTTTCACCTTGTCCCTATTCATACAATCGTAGACTTTTCGAATACTTTGACTTCTGCCCCCCTAAACGGATTATCCTTTCTTATAATATCAACTGTAGGTTGTAATGACAATGTTTGTACTTTTCAATATATTTTATGTCATGCTTATAAGTAGTTAATGTTAATATGAGTGTGCTATTTTATTTTACTTTACAACGTTGAATTCCTTGAAATTGATATGTAAAATGTATGTGAGAATAAATGAATTCAGTATGAAAGGTGAGAGAAAGGAAGGGCAGAATGTCAGACGCGCCTGCATGCCCAGTTCTCAACCCTTTGAAAATAACGTTCGTTCGTTCGTTCTGTCTCTTTCTTAGTATGTGTGTCTGTTTACCTTCAACTTTTTCTTCTACAGTACTACGTTTTCAACAGTGTGTTACAAGGTCAAGGTTGTCACATAGCAGATACTGCTGTAGGGGAGTGAACTGTTAGAGACATCACAATACTAGGTCCAGTATCGAGAGGTGGGGGTGGCCAGTTCCCTTCCTCACTGCCTTGTCATTCTCTAACTCACAGAGCAGAGTCAGGTACCCATTTAAAGCTGGATAGACTGGAGCGTTTCGGTACAGTTATTCGAACCCGGCGCTTATTTCTATACACAGCTTTCAGCAAGAGACCACCGCTCTAACCATTCTGTCAATCGGACAAACAGTGAGTTACATCTCTTTAAAAAAAGATAAAGGTAATCTTAGAGCAGAAACTGGGAGCCGCGGTAGCATAGTGGTTAGTGCACTGGCTTCCTAGCGCAGTGGTCTATTCGATCCCCAGATGAGGTGGGATTTTTTTAGGCCACAAACGGCTCCTGGGTCGACCCAGCCCCAAATGGGTAGCAGAGCATTTCTGGGAAAGTTAAGGCGGCCGGCCTGATGTTGACCACATCACCCCTAGTGTGCCGACGGTCAAGAAAATATGGGCCTTACACCATATTCCCAATATGCCTCAATGGGCGTGTAACGGGATCCTTTACCTCTTTTTTTTTAAGAGCACAAACTGCCGTATGGAGTGAAATGTTAGAGACTTCACAGTAGTAGCGCTAGCTTTATGAAGTAGGCCGCTGGGATTACCCTGATGGATAGAGTTCAAACACTGTCGCGTATTTCAGCTCTTTTAGGTGCGCACGTTTTTGTTTTCCCCCTCCTCGCTGCCCTTGCCTTGTCTAACTAAAAATACAGAGTCAGGTACCCATGTACAGCTGGGTAGACTGGAGCGTGACTTTACCAGCTTTCGATCCCAACACGGTAACTGGTTCACGAGATGAACGCGTATGTCTTTTTACACAACGAAATATTTTCTTCATTTAATTTTGACCTTTAATTATCTTGTCAATCAGGGTTGTAATTTTGACCTTTAATTATCTTGTCAATCATAGTTGTAAATTTGACCTTTAATTCTCTTTTTAATCATGGTTGTAATTTTGACATTTAATTATCTTGTCAATCAGGGTTGTAATTTTGACCTTTAATTATCTTGTCAATCATGGTTGTAATTTTGACCTTTAATTATCTTGTCAATCATGGTTGTAAATTTGACCTTTAATTCTCTTTTTAATCATGGTTGTAATTTTGACCTTTTATTATCTTGTCAATCAGGGTTGTAATTGTGACCTTTAATTCTCTAGTCAATCATGGTTTTTCTACAACTTCTCTTATTTGTTTTCTTCCTCAAAATGGCGAAAATAAGGGCCGCGGCGCGTCTGGAGCAGAGATTACTATTTCTTCTTTACCATCAGCTAGTCATTTCGGTCAATTGGCTGTATGTGGTGTTCCCAGAACTGGGGCAGAGTTGCGTCTCGGCTCCGATAACGCTCACTGGTGCAGGCACCTCACTGCACTAATGAATGGACATGAGGTATAGCATACATATAGGCGTGTGGAGGCAGGGAAGCAAACCCATAAAAATTGCGTGCTGAAATCAATTGTGTCCGGCCGAAAGGCGCAGATAATGCAGCCTACCTGTAAACTACGACAAAATCTACTAACCGTTCAAAACCAACGGCCAGCATTGTAAGAGAGAGATATTGCTGAGAGCGAACGCAAACAACATTTGATATTTTTCCAACGTATATTCTTACGTTTCAGTCTTAATCTTTGCCTGTGATCCTGCATATATAACTGTTTTAATCTACAAGGTATAACCCACCATTTTATTCCTTCTCGTACTCTGTCAATTTATGTCACACATCCGTCTGTCCTCCTACACGTCATGCTTATCTGTCTATATCTTGTTTATGTGTACCAGTCTGTCACAGACGAACACAGCTGACCCTGAATCGTGGGATTCTATAGTACGACCCTTTGTAACGACCCCTTCGTATAGCACCAGAGCCCCCGAATAGTTTGGTAACTCTTCATCTAACGAGAATTTATTTTCACCTGGACTCATTGCTATGAAACCGTTCCACGCAGATGGCCAACACGTTGGCTGATTAATATGTGGACAGTTTATCTACCGGTTATTCTGGTCATCGCATTGATTTAAGGAAAGATTAAATCACGCCCACGGACATCGCCCGAGCAATGATATGAAGTTATTTTCATTAACTTGGACAGTTGCCTACTTCAAACAGAGAGAGCGGAACAGGATCAAACAGACACGGAAGTGGTTTCAGGAACGTTGAGCGGGAGAGATCAAGCAGTAGTGGTCCCTGAAACGAACGGGGAAGTTTCTTGCCGGCATTTTCCGCACCTCCATGTTAAGCGCTAAACCGACCGCAGACGGGGCGAACGGGGGAAGATATCGGATGCAACGAACGGGGAAACGGGAAACCAGGGGACGGCATCTCTCTTTAGTCTGTCGGTCAGATCCCCGAAAGTCTCCTGAGATAAAAAAAAGAGTCAACTTTCTCATGCCCCCCTCATCTTTAATTCCATTTTAAATATATACAGACCACTAGAAAGCCATGCTATCATTCAGTGCCAGAGATTTTTAAGATTCACTAGCTATTAGTAGAAAGTTGTTAGATTCCCATCTGAAATTGGTGGCTACAAATTGGAGTGTTTCTTTTTCTGTGCACGGTATAATATATTTGTTAAAGTGATCAGTGGTCTAGTGCTTTCATTTTATTTCACTGGATTTTGTGTTTATTTAATCTATTTAATTATTAAACTCATCCCAAAAGTTCCAGTGGTAAATTTAATGATATATCTATTATAACATTTCCAAAAATAATAGATGTGTGACGGGTTGGTTGGTGTGTTTGCTGCTGTTCCTTCGTTCTTCTATTATTGAGTGAAGAGTAACGTCACTCTCTAGACGTAGTTAATGTTTGGTATTGATGGTTAGCTCTGACCATCAGAACATCCCTTCGACGTTCTGATTTGCATATTATATATTAGTTGATTTCCCTTGTGGGAGAGCTATCGTGCTGGAAAACGTAAACATTAACAGCTGTGAACCAAACCCGAAACGTAAGTAAAAGATCAAGCCTTCTGTTCTGAGTCCACATGTATTGAGGTTCATACAAAAGACGATATCCGACATTCACAAAACATCATGTACAGTTCAGCATAACAATAAATTCCAAATAATATCAGTAAGTATCCGTCCGTGTCAAAACAATATGTCAGATGAACATCGTGGCTATATACGTGCGCTGTTGTAGTCAACAGCCAGAAATGAGCACATGAGTTCTTGACAGCTACAATTTGAATCATAATGCAATTCTAATTCCATAATTTAATTTAATTTATTTAATCTCATACTTAGATTAATATCCGAACTGACCCTGAGTTCTACATTGATTCATATATATATTATAGGCTATATACTAAGCTTTTTTCCTTGGAAGAAATACAAGACACGACTTTCTTGCTTGACGGATAGCGTAACAAGGGCCATGTAACCAAGTCACCCAGCGTGACCTTCCCAACGCGAATGCGTCATAATCTCCGCATATATTTCGCGTTCAGTATACCGTAAAATATCGACATATTCTATAAATGTTAATGACCCTTAAACGTTGCGCACGGCTAAACCCCAGCAGACGCCGTCATTTAAAATAACACCGTAACAAGATGTTTAAATGTTAAAGTAACTTTTAAAGTCGCGAAGGAATTTATAATTAATAAATTTAGTTAAGTCCTATTTATATATCTAGATGTGTATTTTAACCATTAGACTCGTGACGGGTTTTCTTAAATACATAATTGAATACGCGAGTGTATATATAATATAGCCTTAACGGTAAATTTATCGCGCGTTAAGAATATTATTTGATTTTTGAAGTATGATTATGATTGTCATGGGTTTTCTATCTTTTTCTCCAGAATGATCACCTTTGCGATCCCAGTATTATTAATAAATCATACAGAGAGTTCCATACTCGGTTCTTAAACTTCCAGACAGTTTGATGAGACATTTTTTAAAATTTAATCTTGTGGCGGTCCGGTGCGGCCTAGCTGTCATAATTACACGAAAGAAAGCCTACCCAAGAACATTTAAAATATTATCATCAAATTTAAATTTCAATCTGTGAGATAAACTGGAAGATAAACAGTGCCAGTAGCAATAATTTATTATGTACGGCTCTAAATGTGAGAGAATACCGATTTACCTGACTGTGACCGAGCCTAGTTTTTCCTCACTGAATTAAAAACTTTACCGGTCAGTGGCTATCATCACGCATTGAAGGATTATACCAGCACCTCATTTTTCACCCCTATGTCGAACTGCGTCAGTGCCATCCCATAGACTCTTTTCTTTATAATAAAACACAAGAACTCTTAGAACTTCAAGTCCGGCGATAAGCGGGAATATTTGCTCTCAGTGAAACCTCGCAATATCTGGGGCGGGACATAGAAGGACTAGACAGTTTTCACATGTAAAGAGTTTAATTACTGTGTATATCATGCTATGGATAGTCTGATGCTGAAATCGGTAAGTGTGTGGTGTATATGAGTGTGGATCCTCACAGAGTGTATGAATGACAGGAGATTTATTTTTGCAGAAACCATTTGTCAACTGCCTACCGGGTAATACGTTTTTCTGTATACCCGGCATTGTTCCTTTAAGTGGGATAATTTGTTAACTCTGTTTCATCCCCCCCCCTTTTTTTTCTTTGCTTACTAAAGGGAAGACACAATTGTGTCACGTAGGGTTTATATTCATTTAATTTCCTACATCTTCTTCCTATTCTTTCACCGAATTCTCTCTTTTATTATCTCTGTATTTTCTTTTTTCCTGTATATTTTTCATCCATTCGTTTTGCGAATATTATTTACATATAATTCGCAAACTTTACCTGTTTTCCTTTCTCTAAAACTGAGAATCGCGCTAGGACGATATTACGTAGATGTCAGGGCTGCAGGGCGTCAGAAGGCGTGAAAGTCGGTTCGCTGAACATAGGACGTAGCAAATCGTCTACATTCTCACCGAGCGCGCGAGCTTCTTCTCGGCATAAGTCCCGGTGAGGTGTGATACTTTACATCTGCACCGGTCAGTATCCAGACATTTGTCTGGAAAATCCCAAACTGACATGGCGCTCACTTGGGCCATGGTCAGCTGTAGTGTGAAAACTGCCTGCAATGGAGTCAGGCTGTCTGGGATTTGAAACTGACACGCGTACATCGTGGTCAGTAGGTGACAGTTACGACACGCGTTAAGCGGACGTAAATGTTGGGAGTAGGGGAGATAATTTCGCTTGGCGAAATAAGTTTGGGCCCTTTGTCTGATTTTAAGATATTGGCCAAGTTTGAAACTTTAATTTCATTCTCGCTCATAGACTCCACAGTAGATAGGTCGCTCGAAAACAGAATAGCTGTTAGCGAAGATCTCAGTTTGTTTCGGCAATTTGTTGAACTTCTAGACTTCCAGAAATATTTTCAGCATTTTTATTCTTAAGTTGTGCGACTACCTGTAATTCTGTGGTTGAGGTAATTAATATGATAGATATATAGATTTTGTGAGTGTTAAAGTGTTAAATCGCTTAATTCATTTTAATCTATTTCTTTAGCGCAGAAGAGAAATAAAGTGGTAGGCTATTATATTTTCTAGGGAAGCATTCAGTGGAAAGCAGAATGAAATTGAAATTTCTAGCTTATAACGGCAATTGTAGCTATTTATGAATTTAATTTAACTGCTAATACTCAGTCGAGTGTATTTTTCTAAACTAACGTATAAACTCTAGAATCGAGCCTCATGAATGGTGACGGAATACGCACGTGTTCTTAATTTATGAGGATTGCTGATTTTTAAATATAACTTACGTCACGGGAAGTTTAAATGATAAGCAAAGCTCTCTGCTTGCAAGTTTAAATGTAAGTTTTAACCAGTACAGATTCTGTTTATTATATTATATGTGTTATTTTTCCTCCACACAGTGAAAGTTTTGGGGTGACCCTAACTTTACCAGCACCTAGTAGTAGTTTCCATACTTGTGAAGAAATAGACAGTCCTTATTTTGAACCACGTGGGTTTTCTCAAGTAACACTGATCTGAGATGCAAGTTAGACAGAAATACTAATATCCCTATAACGGGTTTTCAAAGACTGTAATGATAAATACTGGACCTTGGAGCCAGCACTTAATTTCTTCTAGAAACTCTATATAATTTGCTGCCTGGTGGCGTGAATATTAACAATCATTTCCCGACTAGATTATATCTTGTGGACAAATCTGTGGTGTGACTAAAGTGAATCCTATACTGAGGGAAGGCACCGACCTGACATTCATCATTTTTTTAGAAACCTACGCTATTGACACTGTGCTCTGCTAACTCCCGCGCCTGGAATAATTGTTAGGTGACTTAATCAGACATTTGAACAAATTTGCATACCCAAGTAGTCGTTCCCGGAGACTCCAAGTTAAATACGTCTTTTGGAACTGGGGACTTCTTGGCAGAAGACTGCATTTTTTTTTGAGTCTGTGTAAAGATCTAAAATCAGTGTGTTCCAAGAGGCAGCGAGCAAAGTCGTGAGTACCTGAATGAGAAGCCATGGCGGAATGAATGAGTGTACGCTGGTCTGAGTGATATTTTCACTATTATATCTTTGACACCCTGTTGCTGTCCTAATTTTTTTTTCAAATCTGCATAATTTGTTGCTAAGGCTAGAGTTCTTGTGTTTTTGTCTTAGGTTAAATCAGATTTGTTTTCCAAACTCTGTGCATATAATTACGAGATAAAACAAAGAAAACTCTTAGACTCAAACCCTATGTATCTGTGACTCGGGCGCCATCATCTGTTCTCTTAACGGGGCCGGGCTAAGCCTAGAGTTAACACTATAACGGGGCTATCATCCTTGCAACATTTCCTTGATTTTTTTATGACTATGTGTATATGTATTTTCCTTGATGTACTTTCTTTGATGTTGTGAGCCGATTTTTCCTGATAATAAAATCGCTCTTGAACTTAATAATCGTGTTTGGTCAGCCCGTTCTAGATAATATATATATATCATTGTTATAGTTTTCCCACGTCTGTGTGTTTACCTGTCGTCACGTGTATGTGCGTGCCTGTGAGTGATAGAAATATACGTAATATGTATATTGGTGTAGTCTGTCTGACGCTGTAACAACTGTTGTAGAAGATAGGTGAGAGAGAGAGAAGAATTCTTTTCGCTTTCAGAGACAGCCACTATATCAAATCTATCATCTCACGTGTGTGGAAATTCTATTACCTTTCACTAACTCTCACTGAGTCTATCACCTATTCAAACCTATTCAGAAGGGACCAAACCTAGTCTTAATTCTCCTGTCGAAAATCTACGACAAATGGGGGCTCGTTTCCGGTCTTTGAACTTAGAATAGGAAGACGAGTACGACAAACGTGGACTCGTCTATCTGGATTTTGAACTTAAGATTCTATATTCTGATATAGAGTAAGAGTGTAATGTCTTGTGAGTTGTTATATCTTTAAATAATTACCCCCTAGACTAGCGATCTGTTTACGGGCGTGCTGACCAAACAAACTAATAAGTTTTTTTTCCACAGCATCTTTGAATAATATACATTTTGGTTACAGGTTGATTTGTCGGGATATATGTTAACTGCTGATTGTAATACTAAATGCTGGTAAAGTGGTGAGTGTATAACATTCACTGGGTACTGAGGCAGAACGGCGTTTGAACTAAGTTAAGGAGTGTGTTTCGGACTTTTTGTCCAGATTAATTCCCTCCCTTACCCGATCTGACTTCAGGGGCGAACTTATAGTGGATTTTTAAAAATTAAGGGATTATTTTTCTCTTTAATTTTTGCAATATTCTTTTGCTTTTCCACTGTAGCAACTTATTTTTCAGAAGTAATCTTAACTACCATTTAGTTGGCGTAGTCGTGTTTTGCATTAAGTGCTTTATTGCCGATAATAGCAGCGATAGTTAGATTTTAATTTGGAGGAGGTATCCCAGGGTTAAGGATATCATCTTTTGATTTTTGGTAATTTTTTTTCTCGTAAGTGGTAGGAACCAGTGTATCCTTTTTCCTATTTTCGTTCTCCACTAGTCTCAGTCACTGACATAATATGGCCGAGAGGGCAAAGCTTAGACAACTTCTCAGGGACGAAGCGAGAGAGGAGGGACTGGAAGGAGAAGAAGCGAAAGCATTTGTCAGAGACGAACTTGAGAGATATGATGCAGAGAGGAAAGCAGCGGAAGCTAAGGAAAAAGCAGCCGCAGATTTACAGCAGAAGAAGATGGATGAGGAAATGGAAATCCGCAGGATGCAGCAGGAGGAACGTGAGAAGGAGAGACAGCATGAGGAAAGAGAGAAAGAGAAGGAGAGACAGCATGAGAAGGAAAGAGAAGAGAGACAGCACGAGTTGGCGCTTAAAACTCTTGAGTTCCAAAGTCGTGGTGCTGCCTCTACCTCCAGCAATGGAGAGTCTTCTCCTCATTCTTCCTTAACTGACCCTGCTAACACTCAATCCCTTCAACTAAATGCTATGTCTTTCACTCTTGAATCTTTTCCTTGTCCAAATGAGAAGATTGACACATGGTTAGAAAAATTTGAGAAAATTGCAACTCTGTACGGGTTAGAGAGGTCGCGTTGGAATATGAAACTTTCCCAGGCCCTAAAAGGTTCTGCTTATAATGTTTATTCTAAGCTGGAAAGTAGCCAACAAGACGACTACGATGTGTTGAAGAAAGCGCTACTGGAGCGCTTTGAAATGAACGCTCGCAAGTTTTTGCAACTGTTTCGCAACAGCCGGAAAGAGAATTCTGAAACTTTTCACCAGTTCTCATCTCGTCTTAAGGGATATCTAACAAAGTGCCTTGAGCTTTCGCAGCTCCCCTCTACCTATGAAGGTCTTGAGGAACTTGTTCTAACTGAACAAATAAAGAACACTTTGTCTGCTGATACCGGAGATTTCTCGCTGAGCAGGGGGCAGAAAAACTTGAAGACATTTTGGAAAAGTCTGAGCGTTATCACAATGCGCTGGCTGAACTACCGGCCACAAAGCGGAAACCGACAGAGGAGCATTTTCGAAAACATAACCTAGAACAATCTTCTCAGGCTTCTAACCAAAATAACCACAGAGAAACTGGACCTCAAAACCCCCCTCCTGAAAAATCCAAGTTCTACAAGAACAAGTACCCCAACCACCCCAAACAGTCTGATCAACCCGACCGCCCTACATGGCAGCGTAGCCAGAAAGGACAAGGTGGCAAAGGGAGAACCCCTGAGCACGGGACATATGATCAGACCGAGCACACCGAGCCGAAACGCATCGGATGCTTATTGACAGTCTCGCAAGGCGGAATTGTTGACAGTGATTCCAAACCTGTTGGGGATAGACCCTCAACGCGAGGTACTGTTACTTTGAACGGTTCTCAAACTTCTTGCTTATTTGACACGGGGCTTTCTTACGATTGCATTGTTGCCAGAAACCTGGTCAAACCCGGTCAAGAGACAGCAGAGACCGTCCAACTTTGTGGAGTTCGTAAGAGTGATGCACCTACAGCGCTTCCCATCGCATTGGTGGAGATACACTCTGACTTTGTCAGAGGCGTGATCAAAGCGGCTGTTATGGATGATCCCATCTACCCAGTCATACTTGGCGGGAGATACGTGTGTATTGGGAAACCGGAAGAGCCGATTGTGGCAGCGGTAACTACAAGAGGGCAAACCAAGAAGGAACGGGAGCCTGCGCCTAATTTGTTACCTATGGAACTTAAAGAAGCGCAATACAAGGACCCTACTTTGGCACCCTGCTTTAGGAAACTGCCCATGGCTAAGGAACCCAAACAGCACGGGGACATTTTTTCTAAGGATGGCGTACTTTATCGGAGAACGGGCAAGCCTGACCAAGGTTACAACCAGCTCCTAGTACCGAAACAGTACAGAAGCCAAATCCTAGAATGGGGCACTCTCTTCCCTTTAGCGGACTGTTAAACTCTGTTTAGTTGTTTACTCATACTGGCTACTAGTTGCTGAATCACGCTTTATTTGTTAAATGACGTGAATGTCCACCAGTTGATAAATGTAGATGTTGGGACTGGTGTAGTAAAGTGTAACGATTGTCAACTCATTAAACCCAGCACAGTTTTGGTCATACAGGTTATCTTGTCCTGGAACGTGATGAGGCTCCGACAAGAATGTGAGTGTAAACAATGAGTGTGTATGTGAATGTCAGAACGCGAATGGTAGAATGATTCGATAGAGTTGACAGGTTGGTAGTACATCACTCATACTCACACTGTTCGAATTCAAGAAGTACTGGAACTACGGTGGTCTTTTTATAACATTTAATGGGACGCACACTTGGACAGTACGTGTATGGTTACAGGAACAAATGTCGACATAGACAGCATAATGTTGATCACAGGAATATCATCTTAAGTTAGCATTCATGCTTGGCAAATATCATAATGGAGCATTCGTAAATAAGCATTCAGAGTTCCATCATGTAAATCATCTGGCTTTACTGACTGGGCACGTCAGACCATAACCAATACATAGGAAGGCTCCTAGACCTAACCTCGTCTAGTGAATATCCCTTCACGTAAAGTTCAATATATATATTTTCCATAAAGATATAGGAATCCCAGACATGGGTTCTCACATGTAGCAGTGATCTCTTGGTTCATCGAGCGATAGTACAGGCATCCCTTTTTCTCACTCGATAAATACAAAGTATATGAATTTCAACATGGCTGTTCTTCTCTCGTGAGTTTCACTCACTGTAGGACCCAGACCAAAATTGGTCATTCGTTAAATGTCCTCATTTCTTCATGACTTCTATCATAGAAGTAATTGAATAATATCATATAATCTAGTGTTGATACATAGGAATGTCGTCTTCCTTTGAATAAATATTCTTTTCAAAAGTACCACTGTGCATCTGTTTATCGACAACGATGGCGAAGCCCAAGTTCATAATAAATTGTGGTTTTACCTTTCTATGCGAAATATAACTTTGCCATTCCTTGGCAAAAGAGAATAAACACTGGGGTAAAGTACATACAACATGTCTAACTGACTATCACTTTTCCCCATTACTTATAGACCACTTTTTCGGCGATAGGCCGGCTACAACAAAATTCTGCATCCAGACAGGATGACAGCCATGAATCACACCCCTTGCTAGCGATACTTCCGCTGCATAGCCTTTGACCTTTTCTAGCCACAACCAACATAGTTCGACTTAGAAATGTAAAGATATCCATATATAAGACAGACTCGTCCTACTCATACAAACACTACGTATAAATTCAGGCCATAGATATACTGAAGCAAGAACAATCTATTCCTACCCAGCCAAAGAATAAATCGCAGTAGGCCTAGACTCGTCCGCGGAGTCCGATCGAAGATGACGGAACTACTTTCAAGGGAAGTAACTCAAAAATGACTTCTCCTTAAGCACTTAAAAAGGAAATACTTTGATTACCAAATATTTGCGAACATAATAAGTATATAAATGTATTATATTGCAAGATAGTAAAAATTGCCCTTTACAGTCTTACCACACCTCCCGGGAAAAAAAAAATAAATAAAATTTTTTTTTTTTTTTAAATACATCTAGGAGCACCATACAATAGGCTCAAAACGCAAGAATACTGCGCAGATGAAAATATCAGGAATAACTATAATTCCTAATATGACCGGTGAGAATATATCTCAAAATCTGAGAGAAATTGTTTCTCTACGAATAAATGTTTCCAGGAAGGTGTGATGTACGTATAATACAATTCTGGTAATTATACAATGCATACCAAAAATTCACACTATAATCTTAAATTTATGATTTATGAAGAAACAATCATCAAAGAACAGCGGTGAATAAACATCAATAAACCGCTAAGTAGCGATACCATCATTCTATTATTAAATTACAAATGTGTATCTTAGTAAAGAAACAAAAAATAACTGTTGTAAAGTTATACATATTAAAAAGATCCAATATTTAACAGTTAAGTGGCATCATGTGGGCATCTGGACAGAATGTCCGCCATCACATTTTCTGAACCACGGATAGCTCGTACCGAGAAATGAAAAGGTTGAAGAGCGATTGCGTATCGAGTTGATCTCGAGCTCTTCAAGTTCTTACTTTGGATAGCCGTAAGAGCTTTTTGGTCAGTTTCCACTACGAAATGCGCGCCCAGAAGGAATCTTTGGAGTTTGAGAATTGACCAAACCATTGCCAATAATTCACGGTCTAAAACCGAGTAATTCCTTTCTGCAGCATTAAGTTTTTCTGGATATATACATTACAGGATGCAGAGTTCCAGAGTACTCTTGCATTAGTGCCGCTCCAATCCCAGTGGATGAAGCGTCACTACGAAGAACAAATGTCTTATCTGTTGTAGGTAACACTAAAATAGGTGGTGATGAAAACATAGTTTTGATCTTCTCTAGTGAAGATTGGCATTCATGAGACCAGTGAACCATGTTAGGCGACCCTTTCTTTAATAGTGTAGAGAGAGGTGCCATGATAGAGGACAGATTCGGAATGAAACGTCCATAAAATTGTATGAGACCTAAAAGACTTCGCACTTGCTTTTTAGTCCTAGGGATAGAGATGTTAAGTATCTTAGTGATATTATGGTCTTCTGTCTTCAAGAAACCGTGACCTACTCGATGGCCTAAGAAAGCAATTTCGCTAAAGCCAATACAAGCTTTAGATGGTTTTGCTGTCAGGTTATACTCACGCAGAGTTGATAATAATTCAACTAACCCTGAATAGTGATCTTCCCAAGTATCGCTGAAAAGACAGATGTCGTCTAGATAAGCAATGACATCTGACCGATACGATAGGATTCGACGCATCATGCGTACAAATGTAGCTGGTGCGTTCATAAGGCCGAAAGGCATAAAATTCCATTGGAAAAGGCCTCTGGGAGTAGAGAAAGCGGTAAGAGGTTTGGCGCGTTCGGATAATGGAACTTGCCAATATCCTTTAGACAAATCAAGTTTAGTGAAAAAATGCGATTTAGAAAGACGAGTAAGTAGCTCTTCTAGTAAAGGCATAGGTTCAGCATCGAACTTCGTAACTTGATTCAATTTGCGATAGTCAACGCAAAGACGTATGTTATTGTCTTTTTTTCGAACAATAACCATCGGCGAAGAATATGCAGAAGTGGATGGTTCGATTATTTGTAAATCTATCATTTCATCCAACTCCTTTTCAACCTGTGTTTGGAAATGTATAGGGGTAGGATAAGGTCTAACCCTAATTGGAGTATGTTCAGTTAGAACAATGTCATGCTCAATGACATGAGTTTGTCCAGGGATGTCAGTGAGGACATCCTGAAATGTTTGTAACATAGACGAAACTTGTCGCCGTTCTCCTAGAGACAAATCAGGAGAAACAGTAACGTCTTTCCATGATTCACTAGAATGAAGTGGGATCATTGGAAGCGGAAGATTAACATCCGAAAAACTTGTTTCCTCATCCTGTATTACAGACAGTGATGAGTAATGACCATGTTTGACATGAGAATCGTCCGTTGCCTGGAAAATAGGCTGTAGATAGTCAGGACGTTCATGGAACTCCGTAAGCATATTGATGTGGAAGGTTTTATGCTTCCCGTTGATATCGACGATGTAGTCAACATCTGAAATTTTCGATATTATATCGTACGGACCTTTCCAACTAATAAGGAGTCTATTTTCACGACAAGGTAGCAAAACAAATGCTTTGTCACCAGGACAAAGTTGTCGTAAAGTTCTCTTCTTATTAGCAAATTGTCTTGCCTTCTGCTTAGCAAATTCAGAAGAGGACGTTGCCAATTTGCATGCTTCGATAATCTTTTGTCTCAGCGCGATGACATACTCGTAAGAAGATTTTGTGTCATCGTCAATATTGTCAGCTGTTATAAGATCATGCAGCAAAGACATTGGGCCGCGCGGTCGCGCGCCAAAGACAAGTTCAAAGGGAGAAAACCCTGTATGTTCATTGGGGACCTCTCTATACGCGAAGAGGGCCGCGGGTAAAACCCTATCCCAATCTTGAGGATGATCCTCAGTTATCTTCCCTAATAAGTTCTTAAGTGTTCTATTTAGTCGCTCGACCATCCCATTGGACATAGGATGATAGATGCTACTCAAAGATCTCTCTATCTGTAGAGTAGACATTACTTGAGACATGGTATCCGATATCAGTTGGGTGCCATGATCTGATAATATTTCTCCGGGGAATCCCAGCCGAGAAAATATAAGCCAAAGAGCATCTGCAATGTCAGCGGTAGTAATGCTCTTTAGAGGGATAGCCTCTGGCCAACGTGTGCACATGTCTACACACGTTAAGATAAACTGATGTCCTCTAGCAGATTTGATCTTGAATGGACCAATGATGTCTATCGCCATTTTCTGGAATGGACGAATAGGAATATCTGCAGCCTGAATAGGCGCAGCATGACGAGGACCTTTGGATTTGACTTCTTGACATACTTTACAGGATCGACAATAGATCCGTATGTCCTTGTTCACAAAAGGCCAAAAGAAAGCCGCAAGAACTCTTGACTTTGTACGGGAAAAACCCATGTGACCAGCACACTGAGAGTCGTGTGCATGTTGTAAGATCTTAACTCTCAAATTCTTGGGTACAAGAATCTGAGAATGACTTGACTTAGTGGAGTCTTGCACCATACGTACAAGTACGCCATTCTTCATTGTAATCCAAGATTTACAATTTGAATCTTTATTCGGATCACCTTTCGTTACAAGAGTGAAGAATTTCTTAAGAGTCGGATCTTCTTCTTGTTGTTTTATAAACGAGTCACGAGAAATTACCAAGGGATCATCTTGGTTATGCACTTCATTATCTTCAACAGATGAAGTTTCAGGCATATTGAGAGCTTGAGCTCTAGTGACTACTGCATTAGCAGATTGCATATTTTGATTTTCCCAAACGGAAATTTGCTCCGGAGTGCATTCTTTGACTCCGTGAATGCGACCGATGATAAGATCAGCGATCGGATCCGGCAAAAGACATGCGTGTACATCTCCTGTGAAGAAAGGAGTAGCAATCCTAATGATAGCGGTAGAGTATTTCTCTATGGTGCCGCCAAATGTTACGCATTTGACTACTTTGCCTGTAGAATGAGAAGGATCTATGAGTGACTGCCTAACCCCAATAGTTGTGCATCCAGAATCAAAAAGTACTGAGACTGGATTGTCATTTACTAAACCTTTGTGTAAGACAAGAGAACCTCTCCCATCATGCGCGATTGACGCAGGAAGAGCGGGAAGAGGATGCCCACAGCTTAAAGTAGACACTGTGGTTGGCTCAAATAATGTTTTGCATTGGGGGCACTGAGATGCTCTCCCAAAATCAAAAGCGGCACATGCCATATTATTAGAGTCATCATTATCTTTATTTTGTTTATAGGCTTCGTGGGACTCTTGCTGTGCAGAGTTCGCCTGGTAATGAGCTTTATGTTTTTTGAATTGTGCTCTACCTCTGTTATTATTGCCTCTGTACTTATCATTGTTTCCACTATTATAACCCCTACTCGGGTTTGAATCATAGCTCCTTTGGTTACTATCATCATATTCATTATAATGAGTATCTCTGTAATTATGATCTTGTTGTCTCCATGAAGGAAAACTTGGATAGTTTCTAGAATGACTTCCTTTGCGAAAGTTCCTGTAATTATGACCACCCCTGAATCGAGGACTGTCAGCTCTTCTCCAGGTATTCGAAGAAGAACCCTGAAATGATTGGTTACCTTGGTTCTGATAACTGTAATAGTTACCTTTTTTATTAAACTTATTTTGAGGTCCTTGGAATTTGTGAGAGTGATTAGGGTTGTATGGTGTTGCAGAAGCAACTGGCATACCTTCTTTAACCTTATTGTTGCTAATAGCTACGTCCGGATGTGCAGTGACGTATTGGGTACAATACTGTTCCATTTCTTTTAGAGACTTAGGTTTACGCTCATGTAAGAATTCGAGGAAAGGTTTATTTATACTTGACATAATCTTGTCTCTGAGTATCAAGTCCATAAGGGCTTCATAAGTCTTTTCTGTTTTGGATAGCTCAATCCAACGATCAAATGTAAGACGTGTCCTTGCAATGAATTCTGAGAATTCTACACCTGCCTCAGGCACCATTGTCTTAAACAACTTCCGATAACCCTCTTCAGACAACTGATACTTCTTTAATAAGGCTGCCATAATAACATCATAGTTATCTTTGTCAGCCTCTTCAACCAAACTTAAACTAGTCAGAGAATCACCTTTCAGATTTTCTGATAACTGGTTAGCATATTGTGATTTGTCCACATTATGTGCTCGACACGAGCGTTCAAATCTATTTAGCCAGAATGTTATGTCATCACTGGAAGGGTTGAACGCTGGTACCTTGACCTTGTAAGTAAAGGGTTTACCATTACCACCAGATGCTTGATTACCATCACTTATGTTTGTTAACTTTAACTTTTCTAACTCAAATGCTAAAAGTTCTTTTTGGTATTCATGTTCTCTTATTGCTTTTTTCTCTTGAGCTTCAGCTTGTAATTTTCTCTCTTCTGCAGCAGCTTCATCTTTTCTTTTCTCTTTTTCCATTTCCATCTGGAATCTTTTTTCATCAGTCTGTATCTGCAATTTCTTTTGTTCATAGTCTCTTTGTAATTTTCTTTCCTCAGCTTCTAATTTTTTCTCCTCAGCTGCTAATTTCTTTTCTTCAATCAATGCTTTTCTTTCTTCAGCAGCCAATGCTTTGTCATATTGAGCAACTGCCCATTCTTCTAATTGCTGACCAGTCTTATCAAGAATCTTGCCTTGTGTGATAAAATAATCTAAAGTAGACATCTTGTCTAATAAGATCAGTAATTTGCAAAAGTAAATAAATTCACTTTCTTAGTCTTAATCAAAGACCTTGTATGATAACTTTGTAACCTGTGGAAAATAGTACTTAACTATCCCAATCACTGTGGGAAACAAGCCTTACAAAGGTCTTGTATAAATCCTTATATAATAACAGCTATAAGTTGCTGGTTCACTCTATAATATAAGTGCAGTGCACCAGAAATAGTGTTTTATATCATCAACTGTGTACCTTTAGTAATAGCAATTAACTATCAGTTGATTCTTGTACATCAATTTATATGATCAACTATATTTTAAATAGTGTATGTCGATCAGGCACAAAACAAAACAGTTATACAGGAGAACATGAAAACATTTGCGGAGATGAAATAAATCAAATGGGAAAAACAATAAAAGATAAACCGCAAGAGGATAACAAATACAAATAACGCCACAGTATATAAATATAAATTGAGAATAGAACTGAAAGATAGAATAGGGTAGACCAACAAATTACAAACAAATCACAACAAACTAAAGAACAGAGGAATATTACAAAAACAACAATGAGTACAGTCTTCACAGCTAACACTAATAGCAACAGCTGTCGCAGCAAATTTTCAATCAAGAAAATTGCACCTATAGAAACGCACACCTCAGACCCTCTATTACGTGGGATACTCTGTTGTGTGACACCGCCCAACCAAAACAACAACCCGCTGGATACAAACAAATATCACATATAAATATTTAAACATAAATACATAATTGCATAAATAGTATGGCAATATGATGTAAATAGAGTGTTGCAGAAAGAATGTGTTGTAAAGAAGGCTCAGTTACACTGCCTAATAGTACAGTACTGTGGTACTTTATTAAACAAATACTTCTGGTCTAATTATTTTAAATTCAACACAGAAATAGAAGCTCCATCGTTGATGTGAATGATAACAATCGATGTAGTACTTCTCAGTTCAATAACATTTCCTTTCGCAAACACTGTCAAATATTCTCCAGTCCTGATGTGTAATGTTCTATGTTTCAACCAAGCTTGCTGTGTAACAATGTCAGTTGTATGGCAAATGTCCAACGAACCAAATGTCAACAAACGCTGACCTAGTTACCGCATACTGTCGACAGGACAGGTCACGCTGACATCACTGTAGAGTTGTACTGCTGATGTATTTGTGTGTCGTAACAGACCCCAAGGAACGTCTGGTCTCAGTAGTTTACTTCTCAATATGGTCACTGTGCAGGTTGACCCAGGAAGCTGGCACACCAGTTGTTAAACTCTGTTTAGTTGTTTACTCATACTGGCTACTAGTTGCTGAATCACGCTTTATTTGTTAAATGACGTGAATGTCCACCAGTTGATAAATGTAGATGTTGGGACTGGTGTAGTAAAGTGTAACGATTGTCAACTCATTAAACCCAGCACAGTTTTGGTCATACAGGTTATCTTGTCCTGGAACGTGATGAGGCTCCGACAAGAATGTGAGTGTAAACAATGAGTGTGTATGTGAATGTCAGAACGCGAATGGTAGAATGATTCGATAGAGTTGACAGGTTGGTAGTACATCACTCATACTCACACTGTTCGAATTCAAGAAGTACTGGAACTACGGTGGTCTTTTTTATAACATTTAATGGGACGCACACTTGGACAGTACGTGTATGGTTACAGGAACAAATGTCGACATAGACAGCATAATGTTGATCACAGGAATATCATCTTAAGTTAGCATTCATGCTTGGCAAATATCATAATGGAGCATTCGTAAATAAGCATTCAGAGTTCCATCATGTAAATCATCTGGCTTTACTGACTGGGCACGTCAGACCATAACCAATACATAGGAAGGCTCCTAGACCTAACCTCGTCTAGTGAATATCCCTTCACGTAAAGTTCAATATATATATTTTCCATAAAGATATAGGAATCCCAGACATGGGTTCTCACATGTAGCAGTGATCTCTTGGTTCATCGAGCGATAGTACAGGCATCCCTTTTTCTCACTCGATAAATACAAAGTATATGAATTTCAACATGGCTGTTCTTCTCTCGTGAGTTTCACTCACTGTAGGACCCAGACCAAAATTGGTCATTCGTTAAATGTCCTCATTTCTTCATGACTTCTATCATAGAAGTAATTGAATAATATCATATAATCTAGTGTTGATACATAGGAATGTCGTCTTCCTTTGAATAAATATTCTTTTCAAAAGTACCACTGTGCATCTGTTTATCGACAACGATGGCGAAGCCCAAGTTCATAATAAATTGTGGTTTTACCTTTCTATGCGAAATATAACTTTGCCATTCCTTGGCAAAAGAGAATAAACACTGGGGTAAAGTACATACAACATGTCTAAATGACTATCACTTTTCCCCATTGACTTATAGATCACTTTTTCGGCGATAGGCCGGCTACAACAAAATTCTGCATCCAGACAGGATGGCAGCCATGAATCACACCCCTTGCTAGCGATACTTCCGCTGCATAGCCTTTGACCTTTTCTAGCCACAACCAACATAGTTCGACTTAGAAATGTAAAGATATCCATATATAAGACAGACTCGTCCTACTCATACAAACACTACGTATAAATTCAGGCCATAGATATACTGAAGCAAGAACAATCTATTCCTACCCAGCCAAAGAATAAATCGCAGTAGGCCTAGACTCGTCCGCGGAGTCCGATCGAAGATGACGGAACTACTTTCAAGGGAAGTAACTCAAAAATGACTTCTCCTTAAGCACTTAAAAAGGAAATACTTTGATTACCAAATATTTGCGAACATAATAAGTATATAAATGTATTATATTGCAAGATAGTAAAAATTGCCCTTTACACGGACATATGGGACAGAACGCCACAAACCAACGTATAACCACTCATTATTGGTGGCCAGGAGTAAATACTGATATTATCAGATATGTCAAATCCTGTGCCCAGTGCCAACGTGTGCCACCCAAGCAACGGACACCCCCAGTCCACATGGGTGAAATGCCAATAATGGGAACACCATTCGAACGGGTTGTGATCGACATTTTAGGGCCTTTCGAAAGGACTAAAAGAAGGAACAGGTTCATCCTGACCTTAGTCGATACATGCACTTTATGGGCAGAAGCTATCCCGCTAACATGCGCAGATGCCAAGCATGTCACAGAAGCCCTCGTGCAGATTTTCACTCGGTTGGGATTCCCTCAGCAAGTGTTGACGGATAATGGATCTCCATACCGAAACCTGTTGATGGATGAGATCGTTAAGATCTTGAGGACCCAGCACATCCACACTAAGCCATATACTCCGGCCGGAAATGGGCTCGTGGAACGTGCTAATGGAAACCTCACCATGATGCTAAGTAAGCTGGCACAAGTGAAACCTGAAGATTGGGATCTCTGTATTCCTGCAGCATTATTTGGCTACAGAGAATCTCCTCATACTTCCACAGGATTTCCGCGAGCTACACTTTTATTCGGCAGACCCATTAAGGGCCCGCTTGAAGCCTTACTTCAGTCTCTGACAGACGAGAAGGCTGATGAGACAGTTGTCTCAGCCAGTAAATATGTGTCGGTTTTAAAGGAACGGTTGAAACTAGGGTGGGACCTAGCAACGACTAACTTTAAGCGAGCACGCACCAAGCACGCTAACCGATACAGGAAAGTCGCGGAAGAGAGAGAACTGGAAGCAGGAGAGAAAGTTTTGGTGTTGCTCCCTACCGAGAACAACCAACTGAAGATCGGATGGCAAGGGCCGTTTACCGTCCTGAAAAAGATTTCTAAGGCTAACTACCAGATCTCTATTGAAGGAAAGGAGAAGGTTTTCCATTTAAATCTCTTAAAGAGATACTTGGAAAAACCAGTGCCAACCTCCGACCATCTCCTGACGATCGCCAAAACTGACGAAGATGACGATAGTGGCAGGGATATTCCACCGCTATCACAGGAAATCTTTCAAAAATGTCAGAAGCGGCGACGCTCTTTCAAGCGCGCATATGAGACATTCCAGGGGAAGGAAACTTTGAGGAGTGGACTTGAGTAGGAATTGGACAGAGATGGAGGGGGAAGATGAGAGGGAAGAAGACAGACACCCCGAAGCTACGGTTATAGGAAATTAAACTCCATAACGTAGACATGGAGTGCTTCCATATCTTAAAGGGGGGAGGCTCTGTCACGTAGGGTTTATATTCATTTAATTTCCTACATCTTCTTCCTATTCTTTCACCGAATTCTCTCTTTTATTATCTCTGTATTTTCCTTTTTCCTGTATATTTTTCATCCATTCGTTTTGCGAATATTATTTACATATAATTCGCAAACTTTACCTGTTTTCCTTTCTCGAAAACTGAGAATCGCGCTAGGACGATATTACGTAGATGTCAGGGCTGCAGGGCGTCAGAAGGCGTGAAAGTCGGTTCGCTGAACATAGGACGTAGCAAATCGTCTACATTCTCACCGAGCGCGCGAGCTTCTTCTCGGCATAAGTCCCGGTGAGGTGTGATACTTTACATCTGCACCGGTCAGTATCCAGACATTTGTCTGGAAAATCCCAAACTGACATGGCGCTCACTTGGGCCATGGTCAGCTGTAGTGTGAAAACTGCCTGCAATGGAGTCAGGCTGTCTGGGATTTGAAACTGACACGCGTACATCGTGGTCAGTAGGTGACAG
The DNA here is from genome assembly GCA_024509875.1 of Oreohelix idahoensis. Lineage (NCBI taxonomy): Eukaryota > Metazoa > Mollusca > Gastropoda > Stylommatophora > Oreohelicidae > Oreohelix > Oreohelix idahoensis. Next base: position 489,042 of record JAMPIV010001593.1, read on the forward strand.
TTACGACACGCGTTAAGCGGACGTAAATGTTGGGAGTAGGGGAGATAATTTCGCTTGGCGTAATAAGTTTGGGCCCTTTGTCTGATTTTAAGATATTGGCCAAGTTTGAAACTTTAATTTCATTCTCGCTCATAGACTCCACAGTAGATAGGTCGCTCGAAAACAGAATAGCTGTTAGCGAAGATCTCAGTTTGTTTCGGCAATTTGTTGAACTTCTAGACTTCCAGAAATATTTTCAGCATTTTTATTCTTAAGTTGTGCGACTACCTGTAATTCTGTGGTTGAGGTAATTAATATGATAGATATATAGATTTTGTGAGTGTTAAAGTGTTAAATCGCTTAATTCATTTTAATCTATTTCTTTAGCGCAGAAGAGAAATAAAGTGGTAGGCTATTATATTTTCTAGGGAAGCATTCAGTGGAAAGCAGAATGAAATTGAAATTTCTAGCTTATAACGGCAATTGTAGCTATTTATGAATTTAATTTAACTGCTAATACTCAGTCGAGTGTATTTTTCTAAACTAACGTATAAACTCTAGAATCGAGCCTCATGAATGGTGACGGAATACGCACGTGTTCTTAATTTATGAGGATTGCTGATTTTTAAATATAACTTACGTCACGGGAAGTTTAAATGATAAGCAAAGCTCTCTGCTTGCAAGTTTAAATGTAAGTTTTAACCAGTACAGATTCTGTTTATTATATTATATGTGTTATTTTTCCTCCACACAGTGAAAGTTTTGGGGTGACCCTAACTTTACCAGCACCTAGTAGTAGTTTCCATACTTGTGAAGAAATAGACAGTCCTTATTTTGAACCACGTGGGTTTTCTCAAGTAACACTGTTCTGACGGTGCAAGTTAGACAGAAATACTAATATCCCTATAACGGGTTTTCAAAGACTGTAATGATAAATACTGGACCTTGGAGCCAGCACTTAATTTCTTCTAGAAACTCTATATAATTTGCTGCCTGGTGGCGTGAATATTAACAATCATTTCCCGACTAGATTATATCTTGTGGACAAATCTGTGGTGTGACTAAAGTGAATCCTATACTGAGGGAAGGCACCGACCTGACATTCATCATTTTTTAGAAACCTACGCTATTGACACTGTGCTCTGCTAACTCCCGCGCCTGGAATAATTGTTAGGTGACTTAATCAGACATTTGAACAAATTTGCATACCCAAGTAGTCGTTCCCGGAGACTCCAAGTTAAATACGTCTTTTGGAACTGGGGACTTCTTGGCAGAAGACTGCATTTTTTTTGAGTCTGTGTAAAGATCTAAAATCAGTGTGTTCCAAGAGGCAGCGAGCAAAGTCGTGAGTACCTGAATGAGAAGCCATGGCGGAATGAATGAGTGTACGCTGGTCTGAGTGATATTTTCACTATTATATCTTTGACACCCTGTTGCTGTCCTAATTTTTTTTTTCAAATCTGCATAATTTGTTGCTAAGGCTAGAGTTCTTGTGTTTTTGTCTTAGGTTAAATCAGATTTGTTTTCCAAACTCTGTGCATATAATTACGAGATAAAACAAAGAAAACTCTTAGACTCAAACCCTATGTATCTGTGACTCGGGCGCCATCATCTGTTCTCTTAACGGGGCCGGGCTAAACCTAGAGTTAACACTATAACGGGGCTATCATCCTTGCAACATTTCCTTGATTTTTTTATGACTATGTGTATATGAATTTTCCTTGATGTACTTTCTTTGATGTTGTGAGCCGATTTTTCCTGATAATAAAATCGCTCTTGAACTTAATAATCGTGTTTGGTCAGCTCGTTCTAGATAATATATATATCATTGTTATAGTTTTCCCACGTCTGTGTGTTTACCTGTCGTCACGTGTATGTGCGTGCCTGTGAGTGATAGAAATATACGTAATATGTATATTGGTGTAGTCTGTCTGACGCTGTAACAACTGTTGTAGAAGATAGGTGAGAGAGAGAAGAATTCTTTTCGCTTTCAGAGACAGCCACTATATCAAATCTATCATCTCACGTGTGTGGAAATTCTATTACCTTTCACTAACTCTCACTGAGTCTATCACCTATTCAAACCTATTCAGAAGGGACCAAACCTAGTCTTAATTCTCCTATCGAAAATCTACGACAAATTGGGATAACAGTATTTTAGTCTACCACCATACCTAATATTGTAACACCTCTTTTCAGAGAAATTAACTTCATTGTTAGGTTACATTACCTATGTTCCTGATAACTATCCATCTTGGGACTGGGTTTACCTTTGTCTAATAAGCGGGAAGGGCTTAGTCGATACCAATCTTCTTTACCCCCATCCTCACCTTGTTAATTGTATTTTCTGTACTTATGATAATTTTATGTAACACCTGTTGGATGTTGTGATTGAGTTTAATGCTAATAAACAGCATAAACATACATAGTACTTGATAAACTTCTTTTTAGTTGCTCTATTTTCTTTGCTCATCATCAGTTGATAAATATAAGCTTACTAGAACATCACCAGAGCTACATGCTGTGTTGTTGTGTTGCTTGTGGTTTGAGTATGGAATGTCAACTCGACCTACGCAGTGATGTGTAGACATAGATTGAGAGTCTAATATGCGAATGATAAGAAGAGTTCGTGGTGTTGACAAATGGTCTTTTTCTCACACTCATGTATGGCTGGAAGTCATCGACACCAACGACTGTGTACCTTTGCTACAGTTTAATTGGACGTACACACTCGACAGCACGAATAGTGACAAATCACAGGTTGGCATAATACATCATGGTACAGTGGATAAATGGTCTTGCAATGATACATGGGCACTCATGTAGAATAATAGCATAATGGATTGTCAGTAGACAAGCACTCAGTATTGCTCATATATATATATCATCTGAGTTTACTGACAAAGCACGTCAGATTATAAACAACATTCAAGATGGCTTCTAGACCTAACCTCGTCTAGCGAAGATTCCTTGAAATAATATTCAGCACATATTTTTCATATAATCATATTGAACCGCTAGTACTGGGTTCTCATGTGTAGCAGTGATCTCTGGACTCATCAAGCGATAATACGGGGTATCCCTTTCTCTTCTTGAAAGTCACAAAATATTTGGATACAAGATGGCTTCTCTCGTGAGCTGTCACTCACGTTTGGATACAGATAAAGAATCTGTATTAAAGTTAGTCATTCATTAAATGTTCTCATAGCTCTGTAGATTCTATCATGATACAATTGACTTCATCATACAAGATATAGTGCTGCTAGGAATGAATGTCATCTTCCTCTAGTTAAATATATTCTCTCAGACGTACAAATCGTGTCTATCGAAAAACGGTGGCTTCGTAAGAAAGTTCATAAGGAGAATCTTTTGTTACCTTGGTATCAGAAATATGATTCTGCCATTCCTTGGCAATAAGAATAAACACTGGGGTAAAGCATACACGATAGGTCTAGACGACTATCACTTTCCGAATAAATACTGAGATCACTTTTCCCGGCGACAAGCCGATATAGAAAAACACAGCCCCCATCAGGGCGAAGCCAAATCACACCTCTCTAGCGACACATCCGCCGAACAGCCCTTTGACCTTTCTAACGACAAAAGACCATATAGTTCGACTTAGATATGTAAAGATATACAGATATAAGACAGACTCGTCCTACCCAGACAAACAATACACATAAATCAAAGACTGCACGTAACAGTCTTGTGTTGGACTACCAAGGCCCAAATCCCTCATATTTGTTTAAGATAGTTGTATCCACGTCGTCTGTGTGTCTGAAGCACCAAATCGGTGTGAGCGCAGACGTGTGTCTGGAAAACTGGCAAATAATTGTTTGACCAGGAGAGTGGAAGAGAAGATTGAGAGAAACGATTTGTCGTAAATAAGTATGTCTTTACTCTCCTCCAGCACTCTGTGGAGCATCATATTTAATCTATTCATTTTTATCACTGAGCTTTTTCACCATCATTCTACACTCTAAACCGGACTACTATTTCTAAGACTCTTTCTCAAAATAAATTTACGACAATATTTGGCTGGCTCGCCGGGATAAAGATATTTTGAGTCTGATCTAAGTCTGGGTCTAAATAGATAGAGTGTGAGTGATCTGTCTTTGTGATTTAGGGAAATAAATAAATAATTAATTACACCCCTAGACAACGCCTTTTAGTATTTGGGTCGTCCACACAGCATACTTAGAGGTTGTTTTCTTTCCACAGCAGTAGGAAGTACGGATAATCATAAATTCGGGTAGCTAAATTATCCTCTGGCGGAGTAAATTACATATTTTATCTTTATAAGATTTGCTGGGATCGCGTGACTGGTTTTACAGTCACTGAAGGTTTTTGAAGCGTTTGAGTTGAGCTAAGCTAAAGACGGATTGTTCTGATTTTTAAAAATTAAGTTAACTACGTCTCATCTCAGAATTGACTTCAGGGACGGAGTTTGTTGTTAGAGAATTAAAATTTTCGGGGAAAATTTATTTTTATTTTTTTCCCTTTTAAATAGTTTTAATATAAATCTTTCTCTACTGTTAGTAATAGTAAATTTTTTTCTAGTGTAACTTACCAATTAATTGGCATAGTTGCTTGCGTTAAAAGTCTTAAGTGACAATAATAGCGGCGATAAGTTAACACACGAGGTCATTAAGTAAATTATTTTTTACTTTCAGTTTTTCTCGTAGCGGCTTTGATTTTTTTTCCCTTCTTGTTCTTTCGTACTATTCTCTAGTCATACTACATCTTATTCTTTAACAATGGCAGAAAGGATAAAGATGAGATCCATTCTGAGGCTGGAAGCGAAAGAGGCAGGACTAGACACAGAAGCTGCGAACCTGTTTATCAACCAGGAACTGGAAATATATGACGCGGAGCAACAAAGAGCAGAAGCAGAGAGGAAGGAAGAGAAACAAAGAGCAGAAGCTGAGAGGAAGGAAGAAAAAGAGAGAGAAGAGAGGGCAGAAGCTAGGAAGAAAGAAGCGGACGATCGTCAATTGGAGCAGAAGAAAATTGAGGCAGAGATGGAAGCTCGCAGGGAAAGAGAGAGAGAGAGAGCGAGAAAGACAACATGAACTGGCGCTTAAGGCTTTAGAGAGTCGGGGCGCCTCTACTCCGAATAACGGAGAGCCGTCTTCGCCCCAGTCAATGGATCTCTCCAGCACTCAGTCTGCCCAATTAATGGCGATGTCTTTTGCTTTAGAATCTTTTCCTAGCCCTAATGAAAAAATTGACAGCTACCTAGAAAAATTCGAAAGGCTCGCGAATCTGTATGGGTTAGAGAGTTTCCGCTGGGCACTTAAGCTCTCAACGTCACTAAAAGCTAATGCTTATGACGTATACACAAAGCTGGGATCGAACCAACATGATTACGACATGCTGAAAAAGGCCTTGCTAGAACGGTTTCAGATGACCGCCCGAAAATTCCTGCAAATGTTCAGGAACAGCCGAAAAGAGAGCACGGAAACATTTTCACAGTTCTCTTCACGTCTCACGGGCTATTTGATAAAGTGCATCGAATTATCGGACCTACCTCTTACATATGAGGGACTCCTTGAACTTGTTCTTGTGGAGCAGATAAAGTCAACTTTGTCAAACGAAACCCGTAGATTTTTGGCGGAACAGGGCGCAGTCAGACTTGAGGACATCCTCAATAAGGCCGAACGCTATACCAATGCAATGGCCGAACTTCCCAGCACTAAACGTAAACCCACTGATGAGCCATCTCGAAAACAAAATCTAGAGCAGTCATCCTATTCTTCTAATTCCTCTCAGAAATATAACCAAGGAGAAAATAATACCCAGAGACCTCCCCAGGAAAAATCGAAATTCTACAAAACCCGATTTTCCCCAAATAATAATTCTGAACAACCCACCAAGCCTACGTGGCAGCGCGGCCACCAAGGTCAAGGAAAAGGGAAGACCCCTACACCAGGAACGTCTGATCAGGGCAAGCAAACCGGGCCTAACCGCATCGGATGCCTGCATACAGCCTTGCCATGTAGAGTCAATGTCAGTGATTCTCAACCTGAGGGGGACCGACCCTCAACGCGAGGAACTGTAATTTTGAATGGTACCTCAACTACTTGTCTCTTTGACACTGGATTAAGTTTTAGTTGCATTGTCGCCAGACACCTAGTCAAACCAGGTCAGGAGACAGAGGAAATCGTCAAACTTAGTGGAGTTTTCAGGAGTGATGCACCCAGGACGCTTCCTATCGCACTGGTAGAAATACACTCTGATTTTGTCAGAGGTATTATTAAAGCGGCCATAATGGATGATCCGATCTACCCAGTTATCCTGGGATGTAGATATGTGTTTATTGGGAGACCAAAGGAGCCGATTGTGGCAGCGGCAACCACAAGAGGGCAAGCCAAGAAGGAGAGGGAGCCTGCGCCAAATTTGTTGCCGAATGAACTGAAGGAGGCGCAACAAAAGGACCCTACTCTGGAGCTCTGCATTAAAAGACTGCCCATGGCTAAGGACCCCAGACACAACGGAGACATCTTTTCTAAAGAGGGCGTATTGTATCGTAGAACGGGCAACCCGGACACGGGGAATAACCAGCTCCTAGTACCGACGCAGTACAGAAGCCAGATCTTAGAAATGGGGCACTCTCTTCCCTTTAGCGGACATATGGGACAAAACGCCACTATTCAGCGAATAAAAAACCACTATTGGTGGCCAGGAATGAACTCTAACATTACCAGGTATGTGAAATCCTGCACCCAGTGCCAACGGGTAGCACCAAAGCACTTGACACCCCCAGTACCTATGGGGCAAATGCCAATAGTGGGTACTCCATTTGAACGGGTTGCTGTCGACATCATTGGACCCCTGGAAAGGACCAAAAGAAGGAACAGGTTCATCCTGACCTTAGTCGACACTTGCACAATGTGGGCCGAAGCTGTACCGCTACCATGCATAAATTCCAAGCATGTCGCAGAAGCCCTCGTGCAAATCTTTACACGGTTGGGATTTCCTCAACAAGTTTTGACGGACAATGGATCCCAATTCCGTAGCCTGTTAATGGAGGAGATCTTTAAGATCTTGAGGGCCAAACATATCCACACAAGTCCCTACCATCCGGCTGGAAATGGGCTCGTGGAACGTTTTAACGGCACCCTCACCACCATGTTACGTAAGCTGGGTCAGGAGAAACCGGAAGACTGGGACCTATATATATCGGCTGCCTTATTCGCCTACCGAGAGGTTCCTCAAGCGTCTACGGGATTCGCGCCAGCTACACTTTTATTTGGCAGACCTATTAAGGGGCCACTAGAAGCCTTACTTCGGTCCCTGACAGACCAAAAGGCCGACGAGACAGTTGTCTCTGCAAGCAAGTATGTATCTGAGCTCAAGGAAAGGCTAAAGCTAGGTTGGGATCTAGCTACAACCAATCTTAAGAAAGCCCGCGCTAAACATGCTAAAAGATACAACAAAGCTGCAAAAGAGAGAGAACTACAACCAGGGGAGAAAGTTTTGTTGCTACTTCCAACCGGAAGCAATAAACTTCGCATCGGATGGCAAGGGCCGTTTACCGTCCTTAAAAAGATCTCACGTACCAATTACAAGATCTCCATCAAAGGAAAGGAGAAGGTCTTCCACATAAATCTGCTTAAGAAATATTTGGAAAGACCGGTGCCATCCTCCGAGCATCTCCTGGCTGTCGCCATAGCAACGGAAGACGAGGAAGATGATGATGGTTGCATGGAGTATCCATTGCAACCCACAGAATCCTTTAAAGATGTCAAATTCAGCGACAATCTCTCACTAGAACAACAAACAGAAACCAGGGCGCTACTAAAACAGTACAGTGCAGTCTTAACGGATGTACCTGGTCGAACAAATCTCATCGAATTTGATATGAAATTAACAAACGAGACCCCTGTTCGAACCAGAGTTTACCCCATCCCTTACGCTAAAGCTGAGGCACTTTGCGGAGAAATAGACAAGCTGCGTCAGGCAGGAATTATCAGTGAGTCTACATCTCCTTACAGTTCCAGTGTAGTGCTGTTGCAGAAGCCCAATAAGGAAGTTCGGCTGTGTATAGATTACCGGCTGCTAAACGCTGTTACGGAATTCCAGCCCGAACCTCTCCAAACTGTTTCTGAGTTGTTCACCAAGCTTAGCAAGGCAGGGATTTTCTCCAAGATTGACCTCAATAAAGGTTACTATCAAATACCAGTCAAGGAGGAAATTAAACCCTTGTTAGCTTTCAGCACTAGTGAAGGACATTACACATTTGATGTGATGCCATTCGGCTTGCATAACGCACCAGGAGTGTTCACCAGGATGATGAGGAAGCTTCTAGAACCTTTGCAAAGTCCCCATATCCATAATTTTATGGATGACATATTAATTGCATCGGAAACCTACGAAGAACATATTGCTACGGTTGCTATGCTCCTCAGGAGACTACAGGAAACTGGTCTCACAGCCAGACCTAGCAAATGTCTCATCGGGTTTGAACAGTTAGACTTCCTGGGGCATACTATTTCTCACGGCTGTTGTTGGCCTGTTCAGAAGAACGTGGAGAAAATAGTGGCAGCAAAAAGACCCCGAACGAAGAAAGACGTACGTTCCTTCATATCACTATGTGCATACTATCAGAAGTACATCCAGAACTTCAACGGACTGACGGCACCTCTGACTGACCTCACAAAGAAAGGTTGTCCTGATAAGGTCATTTGGGATCAAAAGTGCGAACACGCATACAGCACTTTGAAAGGACAGTTGTCTGCATACCCCATTTTGAGGTTGCCTGACCTCAAGAAACCTTTTGTATTACGGGTCGACGCGTCAGGTCAGGGCATCGGGTCAACACTGCTTCAAGCCGATGACAAAAACCCGAACATGCTATTTCCAGTTGCCTATGGCAGTCGGAAATTAAATAAAGCTGAACGGAACTACAGCGTAGTCTAAAGAGAATGCCTCGCTCTGATTGACGGTATCAGACGGCATCATGAGTTTCTCTATGGTACATCATTTACGGTGCAAACAGACCACGCTCCGTTGGCATTTCTTGGTGCCAATAAAGAATTTAACGCAAGGATCATGCGGTGGGCCCTTCTTTTAAGCGTTTATTCTTTCAAAGTGGAATACATTCCGGGAAGACAGAATGTCGGGGCGGATTTCCTGAGTAGAAACTGGACTACGGACGAAGAGGAAGAAGTTGAACATACCAATCACCCAAAAGCTACCGATCAGAGCAGCTTCATTGTCAGAAATTAAACACGAAAATATGTTTTCATGTCTCAAAAGAGGGGACGATTGCCACAGACGAACTCAGCTGACCCTGAGTCGTGGGATTCTATAGTACGACCCTTTGTAACGACCCCTTCGTATAGCACCAGAGCCCCCGAATAGTTTGGTAACTCTCCATCTAACGAGAATTTATTTTCACCTGGACTCATTGCTATGAAACCGTTCCACGCAGATGGCCAACACGTTGGCTGATTAATATGTGGACAGTTTATCTACCGGTCATTCTGGTCATCGCATTGATTTAAGGAAAGATTAAATCACGCCCACGGACATCGCCCGAGCAATGATATGAAGTTATTTTCATTAACTTGGGCAGTTGCCTACTTCAAACAGAGAGAGCGGAACAGGATCAAACAGACACGGAAGTGGTTTCAGGAACGTTGAGCGGGAGAGATCAAGCAGTAGTGGTCCCTGAAACGAACGGGGAAGTTTCTTGCCGGCATTTTCCGCACCTCCATGTTAAGCGCTAAACCGACCGCAGACGGAGCGAACGGGGGAAGATGTCGGATGCAACGAACGGGGAAACGGGAAACCAGGGGACGGCATCTCTCTTTAGTCTGTCGGTCAGATCCCCGAAAGTCTCCTGAAATCAAAAAAAGTGTCAACTTTCTCATGCCCCCCTCATCTTTAATTCCATTTTAAATATATACAGACCACTAGAAAGCCATGCTATCATTCAGTGCCAGAGATTTTTAAGATTCACTAGCTATTAGTAGAAAGTTGCTAGATTCCCATCTGAAATTGGTGGCTACAAATTGGAGTGTTTCTTTTTCTGTGCACGGTATAATATATTTGTTAAAGTGATCAGTGGTCTAGTGCTTTCATTTTATTTCACTGGATTTTGTGTTTATTTAATCTATTTAATTATTAAACTCATCCCAAAAGTTCCAGTGGTAAATTTAATGATATATCTATTATAACATTTCCAAAAATAATAGATGTTTAAATGTTAAAGTAACTTTTAAAGTCGCGAAGGAATTTATAATTAATAAATTTAGTTAAATCCTATTATATATCTAGATGTGTATTTTAACCATTAGACTCGTGACGGGTTTTCTTAAATACATAATTAAATACGCGAGTGTATGTATAATATAGCCTTAACGGTAAATTTATCGCGCGTTAAGAATATTATTTGATTTTTGAAGTATGATTATGATTGTCATGGGTTTTCTATCTTTTTCTCCAGAATGATCACCTTTGCGATCCCAGTATTATATTAAATCATACAGAGAGTTCCATACTCGGTTCTTAAACTTCCAGACAGTTTGATGAGACATTTTTTAAAATTTAATCTTGTGGCGGTCCGGTGCGGCCTAGCTGTCATAATTACATGAAAGAAAGCCTACCCAAGAACATTTAAAATATTATCATCAAATTTAAATTTCAATCTGTGAGATAAACTGGAAGATAAACAGTGCCAGTAGCAATAATTTATGTACGGCTCTAAATGTGAGAGAATACCGATTTACCTGACAGTGACCGAGCCTAGTTTTTCCTCACTGGATTAAAAACTTTACCGATCAGTGGCTATCATCACGCATTGCAGGATTATACCAGCACCTCATTTTTCACCCCTATGTCGAACTGCGTCAGTGCCATCCCATAGACTCTTTTCTTTATAATAAAACACAAGAACTCTTAGAACTTCAAGTCCGGCGATAAGCGGGAATATTTGCTCTCAGTGAAACCTCGCATTATCTGGGGCGGGACATAGAAGGACTAGACAGTTTTCACATGTAAAGAGTTTAATTACTGTGTATATCATGCTATGGATTGTCTGATGCTGAAATCGGTAAGTGTGTGGTGTATATGAGTGTGGATCCTCACAGAGTGTATAATGACAGGAGATTTATTTGTGCAGAAACCATTTGTCAACTGCCTACCGGGTAATACGTTTTTCTGTATACCCGGCATTGTTCCTTTAAGTGGGATAATTTGTTAACTCTGTTTCATCCCCCCCCCCCCTTTTTTTCTTTGCTTAGTAAAGGGAAGACACAATTGGGATAACAGTATTTTAGTCTACCACCATACCTAATATTGTAACACCTCTTTTCAGAGAAATTAACTTCATTGTTAGGTTACATTACCTATGTTCCTGATAACTATCTATCTTGGGACTGGGTTTACCTTTGTCTAATAAGCGGGAAGGGCTTAGTCGATACCAATCTTCTTTACCCCCATCCTCACCTTGTTAATTGTATTTTCTGTACTTATGATAATTTTTATGTAACACCTGTTGGATGTTGTGATTGAGTTTAATGCTAATAAACAGCATAAACATACATAGTACTGTGTTGGACTACCAAGGCCCAAATCCCTCATATTTGTTTAAGATAGTTGTATCCACGTCGTCTGTGTGTCTGAAGCACCAAATCGGTGTGAGCGCAGATGTGTGTCTGGAAAACTGGCAAATAATTGTTTGACCATTAGAGTGGAAGAGAAGATTGAGAGAAACGATTTGTCGTAAATAAGTCTGTCTTTACTCTCCTCCAGCACTCTGTGGAGCATCATATTTAATCTCTACATTTCTATCACTGAGCTTTTTCACCATCATTCTACACTCTAAACCGGACTACTATTTCTAAGACTCTTTCTCTCAAAATAAATTTACGACACAGTCTCAATACATGTTTCCTCACACATTTCTTTTTAGGTCATACGGATTTTCCTCGCTGTATCACCAGGGATTTCTGGTATGACAAGGTCTCCAATAAGGAACTGATGACAAGACCCAGACAAGTGCCAGTGGGACAGGAGATAAGAAGATGATGCTGGTGATAGATAGAACTTACATTCAGGAAATCTATTGATAACACTGCAAATGCAGTCCTTGTTGTGGAATGCCAGGGAAAGAGAGACGGTGGTAGACCAAAAACACACGGAGAAGACAACTGGAGATGAAAGTTAAAATGACGATGAAGACGTAGAAAGAACTTGAGCTGAAGGCACGTGACAGGAGGACTTGGCATGTGTTTGTTGAAGGCCTATGCTCCTTGGAGAGCTAGAGAGTATTGATTGATTGATTATCTATGTTCTTGTTTATGTACACTAGTCTTCATCAATTTTTCTTGATAATAAAACAATAGATTTTAGCTCATACGGATTTTCCCGGTAGACTTCTGCTATTGTGAACACAACAACATTGGATTTATCAACAACACTCCTTTCTTCACAAGCAACTCTGGAGCACCAAAGAAACGCCTTTACATAGATACATACACCAAAACTAGGTAGCAGCATCCTAGCAAAAAACATCAAGTACTCGCAGCGAACGCAACACGACAACCCACCAGACACAAAGAACGCAACACGACAACCTACCAGACACAAAGAACACAAACCGATTTACCATGAGATCAGCCCTTCATGAAAATGCACAACACACCTTACCTGGCCCTCAAAGAAGCGCTCATATAACCAACAAATTACCTAACAACAAACAGAACGCCACCTACAGCCAGGAAGCCGAACGTTACGATGTTATGTTTCCTCCACTACCTAGTAAGACTGCCCCTCACAAACACATTATATGACAGTTCAACCAGCAGTGCCACAATGTCCCAGACCCATGAATCTCCTACAAGTGTTGGAACCACTACAGGCGAAATCTACAGTCGTCATGCTGCCTCCCGTAGCCTTCCTGGTCGTGCTCAGTGGAACCCAGAACTTGGCTACTTGATGCAATTCAGTCCTGCGTCACTCAGCCAAGCACTAATGATGTATGTGCAACGCGGGCCCTACTATATACCTGAAAGAGACATCAATTATCGATGATGAATACACTCATTTTTTTTCACTGACTTCATCCCTGCGACCAAAGCCGTCTCTCCCCTGGAAAATTAATTGATTACCGTAATGCATAAAGTAATAAATACTTTGTTACTTTCTCAAAACACTCTAATTTCATTGGCTACAGACCTTCAACAGTTTTCTTTCCTTACTTGCAAAATTTATTTTAATTTTAATTTAATTTTTTTTATTCGTATTCTCTCAGTGTTACTTAAATTACTTTGTTAGAATTTTTGTGTTGTGGTGTGAAAATGTGCGTGCCTACTTTTGTGTGACTATTTTAATAAACTACTGACAATTTCAGTTAATTGTAATTTTTAGCAGTGCTTGTACCACGTGTTCGTACGTTAAGTACTAACATTTGTATTTTCACTTCCTTGGTGACGTTAATTAGTTTAACTTTTTGTGGGTTTCGTATTTAAAATTGCTTTCGTTATTTACATTTTTAAACCACTCGCCAAAATAAAATGCATACCTATCAGACACAATGGCTAATTAAGGATGGTCTACGGCTGGGCCACCTGAACATTTACCATTTATTAGGCAAACTTCCTGAGCTTACACGAATTCTAAATAAAAAATTTTCATCTTTTTACAAAATATCAGATGATGAAACTACCCTAAATGGCTTTAAAACTGTTCGGCGAGACTCAAGTAGAAAGCTAGAAACAGGCATAGTAGTTTATATTTCCACTTCTATTAGTTATCGCCGCAGAAGCGATTTAGAGACAGCAGAGACCGAGTGCGTTTGGTTAGACATAAAACTACCGACTCAGGGACAATTTCTACTTGGGTATCTTTATAGAGCCATCTGGTACGAAGATCTCACCACTATGATGGATAAAGTATTTACCACTGCCAAAGAAATTATTCTTCTAGGCGATTTCAACATCGACATGCACAACACAACTCAAACGTGGGAAAACATCATACTACCATACAACCTAAAACAAATAGTCAACCAGCCTACCAGGGTAACAAAAACATCATTCATAACAAGTGACCACATCTACGTTACCTGTGCAGAAAACATTATAGAATGCTCTATTCCTACTGTCGCGATTAGTGGCCACTATCCTATATGTTGCACGTGGTCAAAGAATAAATATAAAGCTCCAAGAAATAAACATATCAGTATTAAATTTAGAAGTTTAAAAATTTCAACCGTGAACTATTTTTACATGATTTGCGAACTGCACCTCTTGCCAGTGTTCACCAGCTTTCTGATCCCGATGACGCCATTGCCCACTGGACAAGTATCTTTCATTGTGTGTTTGATAACCACGCACCAACTAAAGAAGTTCGTGTGAAACGACAGATAAAATCTCCTTGGATCACACAAACAGTGCTAGAAGCCAAGAGGCAGAGGTATCAAGCTCACAAAAACAAGGACTTTAACATATATAGAGCACAGAGGAACAACGTGCAATATTTAATTCGTACAGAAAAAAAAATTACATAACAAACAGTAAAGATATATGGAAAGCAATCAACACTTTAGCGAACAACCGAAATCTGTCAGTCTCGTCAACCCCTAATACTTCATTTACTTGCACAGACTTCAGCAATTACCTTCAGGCAGAAATAAACAGTTTTAAATCTACAATACCAAATTCACCTTGTGACTTAAGCAGGCTGTCAGTATTTTATGAGAACAAATGTACCAACACAATCCCATCCAACATTCCGTTTATGACAGTTAATGAAGTGTATAACTATTGTGCCCGTGTCAGTTATCTGGCCAGGTACGTCATTTGACAAGCACTGGTATTTACACGATGACATGGTTTACTTACGCTTAAACAAAATAGTGAGAATATCCAAAAGGAAAATATATCCAACTGAAGAAAAAATAAACTGGTCTTGATAATGTCAAAGACGAAGTTCACCTAACGATACAACTGCCTAGCATAAATTTCTATCTACCTAATCATGTATATCGCCCACAACTCTCCTTTTTATACAGCTCCTGTCTTTTTCCGGCCTTTTTCCACACGCCTCATTCTTTTTTTCCACACGTTACAATTTTCTACACACGTCTCTCTGTTTTCGACATTTTTCACATGTCTTTGTTTTTTCGTCTTTTTTCACACCTCTCTCTTCCCACCATTTTACAATGGAAAAACCCAAAATAACAACTCTCACTTCACAAAATCCCACGCAAAAACACGCATTCGATATTATTTTCTGGGACTGCACTGTCTTACCCTCTCACAGCCCTGACTGCTAACTGAACTTTTAATCATACTGTGTTTTGTGCGAAAACGCCGTATCTGCTTTTAACGTCTGTCATTCTTATTCTATGTAGTATTATAGCTCGTATAAATGGTAGTGTAGGCCAGCCGGCCACACTATCTGCTAGGCCGTAAAGATAATAACTCATCAGGACTTGACGGAGTCAGTCATCGAATACTGCGTTATGCGGCTGCAGCTAATAGTGATTCGCTTACATACATATACAATCAATGTATCGCATGGCGTTACTTTCCGTGGCACTTTAAAGTGGCTAAGGTATATCCTCTCTTAAAACCTGCTCTTCCGACAATAATAACCTTGGTAACTATAGGCCAATCTCCTTAATATCATCGCTATACAAACCACTGGAAAAACACATATATAAAATAACACTACAACACCTAGTTAACAACGGCTTGCTAATTGATAGTCAGTCGGGGTTTAGACCTAAACATTCATGCCACACAGCTCTAACTAAGACGATTGACAACTGGCACTTAAATATTAATAACGATAACATATGTGGGGCAGTTTTTGTAGACTTTAAAAAAGCATTTGATATGATAGATCACGCTATCTTAATTAGAAAACTAGAAACATCAAAAGTAAACCTTCAACTAATGACGATAATTAAATCATTCCCGTCAGAAAGAAAACATGTAGTTTCTTACAATAACTCTTGTTCAAACCCAACCGTAATAAATACCGGCGTTCCTCGGGGTTCTATTCTTGGGCCTCTACTTTTTGCCTTATACATTAATGACCTTCCACTACACGTCGAGCGCGCAACCTGTGACCTATGTACTGATGACTGTACTGTCTACACGAGTGATACAAGTTGCAACACACTCGAACTATCGTTACAAAAATATAGAGGTAATTTGATTAAGTGGAGTGTATCGTGAGGTTTTTATTGTATATAGGATCAGTATAGTACTGACAAAACAGAAATAGAATTTCTGCAGAAAAATGGTGAAGTCTCAGTGTATGAGAGAACCACTGGTATCACAACTTAGTTATGGCTGTGAATGATCTGATCTCGAAAAATTCGTAGAGTGGAGACAGTCATAAAATGTGATATTAAAATAAGGAAACAGATTTCACTCAACAATTATAAACTTGACGAGTCGTTCAAATACAATTTCCTTATTTATTAAGTATATACACTATCTACTCTTGTGCTGAAGGGTGGATGTTGGAAGATGGAATGCAATGGATTTGTAAGTTTACAGATTATATATATATATATATATATATATATATATATATATATATATATATATATATATATATATATATATATATATATATATATATAATATATATATATATATATATATATATATATATATATATATATATATATATATATATATATATATATATATATATTACAACAAGTCCTTCTTTAAATTAAAGGAAAAAAATTATATCAGCTGTGCTGTTAATCAATTATAGGAAAAGTATATCAGCTGTGCTGTTAATCTTGTCTCTGACTAACCTAAATCACCTTTTCTTCATGGACAGTTAATTGCTCACACTTGCCGACGGAAATGGTACTAATGTGTACTCATCTCTTAAAACATTTCTGTCCTTCTTAATTGATGCACGCAACACTTCTTCGCTGATGATCGTTCCTTTAGCTCATCCAAGACTAAGGAGGACTAAGGATGTAGCTCCGATACAACCACTATGCTCCTGCGAAGTTCCAGGCAGCAGGATTGACCTGAACATACGTCATCAGGGTTGATGACACGAATAACCCCTCTATGATTAATTCAAGCCTGCCTGGCATGCAGGTAAGCAAGAATCAGTCTTGACAGCTTTCTCTTCTCTAGTCTATCGTTCTGGCTGGTCTTTTTGTTTGTGTGTATATTTGAATAAAACGCACACATATATATAGGTAGACGCAGGTAGATGCGACTGCGTAAGGAACCCTTTTGATTGGTTTGCAGCGTTTTCGACCTTTTCGGTTGCAGGGACACGCTGATTGGTTAGTTGCGTTTACGTGCTTGTCGTTTTTACAGAGTTCTGAACCAATAGTGTTTTATGCCTAATTTATTCTGTCTGCCGCCATCTTGCGTGACCGTGACTTCGTGTAATTATTTCTGTCTCAGTGTCTGCCAGCCATCTTGCTTGACTCCTTGAACGCGGATTGGCTGTGCATATTTGTATATCGACATAGTGTATTTAACAAAGCAGCGGGTTTACACACAACTTTACGACACGGAGCATCGGAAATCGCATGCTAATAAATATAATTAAAACAAAATGCATGTTAATATCAACTAGACAAAAATTACAAAATTCAGAGAAAACAACACTCCAGATCTACATTGATATCTCACCAATTGAAAACGTTAATGAACATAAAACTCTAGGAATAGTCATTGAGCAGCATCTAAATTGAAACTCACATGTACATGCACTGACCAAGCAAAAGGCACAGAAAGTTTACCAGTTGGCTAAGATCAAACATTTCCTAGATGAAGAAGCACGAAAATTGTTCTATATGTCTTACATACAAACAAACCTTGACTATTGCTCCACAATCTGGGATGGTTGCTCTGTGTCCAACACAAAAAGACTCCATTCACTACAAAAGCGTGCAGTGCGTCTAGTTTCTGACAACCGCCAAACACAGTGTGTAGATCTATATAAAGATCTAAAAATACTGCCTCTAAGAAAGCAATTTCTGTTCAACAAGTTAAATTTGTTCACAAAATCCTGTCAAAGAATGCTCCAACATATCTGTGGCCAATGTTCAAACATGATGAAAGACGCAATCAACGCCTTAACAAAATACAGATGCCCAAGCCTAGGCTTGACTTATTCAAGAAAAGCTTAGCTTACTCTGTTGCTCATCTTTGGAACTATCTTCAACATTATCTAAAACATAACAACCTCAGTCCCTATTCATACAATCGTAAACTTTTCGAATACTTTATCGGTGCTGGTTAATATCTATACAGCAAAAGTAGCCACCATTCAGCCAACTGGGTTGGGACGAACATTGACTTTTGCTGATGACATACTCATTTACAGAACTGGCTCTGACCGACAAGAAATGGTTAATAGTATTCATGGAACACAACAGGAAGTGTCTAAATGGTGCGAGAAAACTGGCTCTAAAGTCAATCACAACAACGCCTGCGTGATCTGGTGCTGCTTGAACAACTCCATTGTGAAAACAGATCTGCCAGAAATTACTCTCAATGGACAGAAAATTGAAAGGCACAAAAAGCTGAAATACCTTGGAGTTACATTCGATCCCAGGCTCTCGTATAAGTACAATGTTGAACCAATCACACAGAAATGCAGGAGAGGTCTAGCAGCCCTGAAAATAATGGCCGCGGCGCGTGTGGAGCAGATATTACTATTTCTTCTTTACCACCAGCTAGTCATATCAGTCACTGAGTGTGACGTATAAACGAAATATAGACTACAGTAATCTGACAGTGTGACGGGTCGGTGGTGGTGGTGTGGTTGGTGTTGCGTTTCCTTCGTTATGGTATTATTATTGAATAATAAAGTCACTCTGTAGACATAGCAATGTTAGTTAGTGATGCGTGATGCCATATGATGATGGATGGTATCCGCATGTCTGGTTTTGTGTAGTGTGCAGATGTGTTCAGTCAAAACAATGTTCATACAAAAATAACAGGGCAATCCACATAGGACGTCAGTAAACTCACGACGTATAAAGTCAATGATTCTTGAAACAGCCGTTGACGTTTTTCTTCATTATTTATTGTGGACGCCACAGTGACAAAATGGTTACGCAAATGTGTAGGCACATCAAACAGTCATTATCACAGCAACATTCAATACAGCAATAGACGGTAGACAGCATTACAATGATGAGTCAGATGCATGTTATATTTCAAAGTGCTGTAAATGTAGTCAGGTGAAAAACTCCATCCTTTTCTATAACAGCCAGGAGATAACCAGATGTATGAGATCAGTTCACTCTCCTTAGTTTGACTTCAGCAAGACAGACACGTCTGCCGAAGTATAAATAATGTCCACAAAAATATCCTCTAGATAATAAAGGTTTTCCAAACCTAATTCATTTAACAAAGTAGCAAGTAATGGTCCTTGGTACATGCATCAACCGATGCAGTACAATGCAGCGACATGTGAGCTGGGAAAAAACATCTCGTGGCGACGACTTTCGGAGACAGGCTATGAATCGAAATCGCTCACGACCCAAAATCGATAGAGTTAATGAAAAAGTCAATTTACCTTGCTTTCATGAAATACACAGAAATATCACGCCTCCCGACATGTGGGAAAACACTAGAGGTATTATCTCGAATAAACGAAATATCCATTAAGAGGACTACACATCCCTGACAGAACAAAAAATAGCGGAGATCCCCTCTTCAACGAGGCATCTCTTTCGCCATTCCAAATCGCTCACTCCACTCGTCGTGGGCGGAAACCGATCGACCAAACAACAAGACAAGTCATGCGCAGTCCAGCGCAAAAATGACCACAGCTCAAACTTAACTGCATTCGATACCAACGCGAGAAGACAAATGCTTACCGAGAAAAGTGACTATAAATTCCAAGCAGTTGTTGCCCTTGCGTTATAAAACAGACATTGAAACAAAACGATGTTGCGAGAATTTATCACGCAACATATCACCACCTCCTCCCGATAAAAAAAAAATGTGGAACATATTTTTTTTTCAATATCAAAGAGCAAGCGATAAGCGGCTCAAAACGCACGAATTATGCGCTGATAATTAATTAAATTGCCAAACAATAGGCTAATTATAGAGTGTCTGGTGAGGATATACCTCAACAGAAAAATAAATATGTCTCAAAAAATATTCACATCGGGGAGGTGTCACCAACACACATCACGTTAGCATGTAAACACAATATACGTATGCAAGTTACTATAATCATCATTAAACAGCATACTCTAATATTGTCTTTAAAAATGGATGTACAAATCTGATAGGAAAATTTAAATAGTACATTCTTTGACATGTAATGACATAAGTACATAGTAAAGTTAAACTACATGACGATCCAGGATATATGCTCTGGTATTCCGAGGGTAAGTACACAATCTAGAACTCGTAAGGTAAGTCCTCAGCTCAACAATGACATTCTGAGAAAGTACAAGCAATATAATGCTAATTAATAACTAATATGCTTCATAAGGTACAATACATTATTAATAATTGTGGCTGTTTAGTAAACTAACGGCCCTTATATTAACTACTCAGTCCTCCTCTATCATCTTAAAAAACGAACAGAAGAAGATGACAACAAAGCACGATAGTGTGTACATATAAAGTAAGTACAGATGTGCTAATCTATTGTAGAAATATAGGTGTGTTATGACTCTGTAATATATAGAAATATAGGACAGAAGTATTAGTTGGAGTCATGTGGGCATCTAGACAAAATGTCAGCCATCACATTATCCGCACCACGGATAGCTCGTACCGTGAAGTGAAAAGGTTGAAGAGCTATAGCATATCGAGTGGATCTCGAACTCTTCAAATTCTTAGTCTGAATAGCTGTAAGAGCTTTCTGATCAGTCTCTAGAATGAAATGTGCGCCCAGGAGGAATCTTTGTAGCTTTAGAATTGACCAAACCATCGCTAACAACTCACGGTCTAAAACCGAGTAGTTCCTCTCTGCCGCATTTAGTTTTCTAGAAATGTACATAACAGGATGCAGAGTATTTGCATATTCTTGCATCAGTGCTGCTCCAATCCCAGTGGATGAAGCATCACTCCGAAGAACAAAAGTCCTATCAAGAGTAGGTAATCTTAAGATGGGAGGAGAAGAAAATATATTCTTGATTTGGTCTAGTGAAGATTGGCATTCTTCAGACCAACGGACCAGATTAGGCGAACCTTTCTTCAACAATGTTGATAGAGGTGCCATGATCGAAGATAAATTTGGAATAAATCTCCCATAAAATTGAATTAAACCTAAGAGACTCCTAACTTGTTTCTTCGTTTTAGGAACAGAGATGTTCAGTATTTTGGAAGTATTGTGGTCTTCTGTCTTCAAGAGACCATGACCAACACGATGACCCAGGAAAGAGATTTCACCAAAACCAACAAAAGCTTTAGAAGGTTTTGCTGTCAAATTATTCTCACGTAGAGTGGACAGTAAGTCATATAACCCTAAATAGTGATCTTCCCAGGTATCACTGAAGAGACAGATGTCATCTAAGTATGCGATGACATCCGAACGATGTGACAGAATTCGACGCATCATGCGAACGAAAGTGGCAGGAGCGTTCATGAGACCAAAAGGCATAACATTCCATTGAAATAGACCCCTAGGTGTAGAAAAAGCAGTAAGAGGTTTGGCATGCTCTGCTAAAGGCACTTGCCAATAACCTTTAGACAAGTCAAGTTTAGTGAAGAATCTAGAATTAGAAAGTCTAATCAGTAGATCTTCTAACAAAGGCATCGGTTCAGCGTCGAACTTTGTGACCTGATTCAATTTGCGATAATCAACGCAAATTCGTATGTTCTTATCCTTCTTCCGGACAATAACCATGGAAGAAGAATATGGTGAAGTCGATGGTTCAATTATATTTAATTGAATCATTTCATCCAATTCCTTTTCCACTTGCGACTGAAAGTGTATAGGAATAGGATAAGGCCTAACCCTAATTGGATTATTGTCGGTAAGAATTATGTCATGTTCTATGACATCTGTGTGTCCAGGAATGTCAGTAAGAACATCCTGAAATGTTTGTAACATCGACGAGACTTGTCGATGTTCGTCACCAGAAAGATTAGGAGAAACAGAAACGTTTTTCCAAGATTCCGTGGAATGTAATGGAACCACTGGAAGGGGAAGGTTGACATCAGAGAAGGTAGCTTCCTCATCCTGAATGACAGACAGGGATGAATAATGACCGTGAGGTGCAGGAGCATCATCCGTTGCCTGGAAAATAGGCAGCAAATAGTCCGGACGTTCGTGAAATTCCGAAAGCATGTTTATGTGGAAAGTTTTATGCTTTCCATCAATATCGACCACATAGTCAACATCGGAAATCCGAGAGACTATTGCATACGGACCTTTCCATGCAATAAGAAGTCTATTTTCCCTACTGGGGAGTAGGACGAATGCTTTGTCACCTGGACAAAGTTGTCGTAGACATCTATTCTTGTTAGCAAACTGTCTTGCCTTCTCTTTAGCAATTTCTGATGAAGCAGTTGCTAGCTTACATGCCTCAATGATCTTTTGTCTAAGAGCAATGACATACTCATATGAGGATTGAGTTTCATCGCTAATATCATCGGCAGTGATGAGATCGTGTAATAAAGACATAGGGCCGCGTGGACGCGCGCCAAAGACAAGTTCGAAGGGAGAAAATCCTGTGTGTTCATTAGGGACTTCTCTATAGGCAAAGAGAGCCGCGGGTAAAACCCTGTCCCAATCTTGAGGATGATCTTCAGTTATCTTACCAAGCAAAGTCTTGAGCGTTCTATTCAGACGCTCAACTAACCCATTAGACATAGGATGGTAGATACTACTGAGAGATCGTTCAATATGTAAGGTAGACATTACCTGTGACATAGTGTCAGATATGAGTTGAGTGCCATGGTCTGACAATATTTCTCTGGGGAACCCCAAGCGAGAAAATATCAACCAAAGAGCATCTGCGATATCTGTAGTAGATATGCTCTTAAGAGGAATAGCCTCTGGCCAACGTGTGCACATATCGACACATGTAAGGATAAACTGATGTCCTCTGGCCGACCTGACCTTAAATGGGCCAATAATATCTATGGCCATTTTCTGAAACGGCCGAATAGGAATGTCAGCAGCCTGGATAGGCGCAGCATGTCGTGGTCCTCTAGATTTGACCTCCTGACATACCTTGCATGATCGGCAGTAAATACGAATGTCCTTATTGACAAAAGGCCAAAAGAAAGCCGCAAGGACTCTCGACTTCGTACGGGCAAAACCCATATGTCCAGCACATTGCGAGTCATGAGCATGTTGTAATATTTGGACTCTCATGCTCTTGGGAACAAGAATTTGCGAATGTGCCGACGTAGTCGAATCTTGTACCATACGTACAAGTACGCCGTTTCTCATTGCAATCCAAGATTTTCTATTTGTATCCTGATTCGGATCACCTTTCTTCGCAAGAACGAAGAATTTTTTTAAAGAAGGATCTTCTTCTTGCAATTTTATGAAAGAGTCACGAGTAATCACTAAGTGACTATCTTGGCTATCAACTTCATTATCACTATTCAGTGAAGTTTCGGGTGTTTGTAGAGCTTGTGCTCTTGTAACTACTGCATTTGTAGCTTGCATGTTATTATCTTCCCAAGCAGCAATCTGCTGTGGGGTACACTCCCTAACTCCGTGAATACGACCAATAATAAGGTCCGCAATAGGATTAGGTAAGAGACAAGCATGCACATCTCCAGTAAAGAAAGGAGTGGCAATGCGAATTACAGCAGTAGGATATTTTTCTAGAGTGCCGCCAAATGTGACACATTTAATAACCCTTCCTGTAGCACAAGATGGATCTACAAGCGATTGTCTAACACCAATAGTGGTGCATCCGGAATCGAAAAGTAGTGAGACCGGAGTATCATTAACAAGACCCTTATGTAGGATTAAAGAACCCCTCCCGTCATGCGCAACAGCAGCAGGAAGAGCGGGAAGTGGGTGACCACAACTCAAAGTAGTTATGGTACCCGGTTCGAATAAAGTACTGCATTGGGGGCATTTGTTTGCTCTCTCAAAGTCAAAAGCAGAACTAGTGACAGCGTCAAAGTTTTTATTATCAACAACATGATTACAGGCTCCCTCAGTTTCCTGTTGTACAGCATTAGCCTGCTGATATCTCTTTTTTTTGTGTTGAGATCTACCCCGACTATTATTACCTCTGAAGTTATCAAAGTTATTATTATCTCTGCAGTTATTATTGTCTCTATTGTAATTGTTATCCTGGTTCGAATTCCAGTTTCCACGATTACTATCATGTTCACATTGATGCGAACATCTATTTGTTTGGTTCTGAGGTCTTCGGCAGGAATAACCTCTATTACCATATCCTCTTTTGAAATGCTTATAATTATTAGGGTGATAGTAACGAGTACTATCAGGTTGTCTCCAATTCTTCGAAGAAGAATCACCATGAAATTGATTTCCATGATTTTGACAGAAATTACCGCTACCCTTTCTATCAAAATTTTGTTGGGATCTACGAGCAAAGTTTTGACCATACGGAGCTGCCGAAGCAACTGGTAAACCTTCTTTCACCTTAGAGTTACCCATGGTTATGTGTGGGTGCGCAGTTACGTATTGGCAACAGAAATCTTCCATTTCTTTTATTGTTTTAGGTTTACGTTCATGAAGGAAAGCAAGGAAAGACTCATTGACAGACGACATGACTTTGTCTCTAAGTATTAAGTCCATAAGTCCTTCATAAGTTTTTTCCGTCTTAGATAGTTCAACCCATCGTGAGAAAGTAATGCGTATTCTTGCAATAAACTCGGAGAATTCAACTCCATTTTCAGGTAACATGTTTTTAAATTGTAGACGATAGCCGTCTTCGTTAAGCTGATATTTCTTTAACAAAGCGGCCCTGACAACCTCGTAATTGTTCTTGTCAGGTTCATCCACCATATTTAATATACTTAGAGCTTTACCTGTCAGTATCCCTGATAACTGATAAACATATTTTGCTTTGTCTATGTTATGAGCTGTACATGCTTGTTCAAATCTGTCGAGATAGAACATTATGTCATCACTGGAAGGACTAAATGTTGGTAACTTAATCTTAAAAGTATCATTATTAGCCTTACCAGAAGATGAACCCTTGTTTGAATCATTACCATTACTCATGCTCGTCAATTTCAATTTTTCCAACTCTAAAGCTAAGACCTTTTCTTCATGTTCCATTTTTGCTTTCTCTTTCCTCTCATCAGACTCTCTCTGTAATCTTCTTTCCTCAGCCTGAGCCTCTTTTTGAAGTCTTTCATTTTCAGCTTCTTTTTCAAGTCTTTTATTTTCAGCCTCTTTTTCAAGTCTTTTATTCTCAGCTTCTAGCTGTAGCTGGAGTTTTCTTTCCTCAGCTTCTGATTCCCTTTTTTGTTTTTCCATTTCCATTTGGAATCTTTTTTCATCCACCTGCATCTGCAGTTTCTTTTGTTCAGCTTCCATATGCAGTTTTTTTTGTTCAGCTTCCATTGCTTTATCATATCGAGCAGTTGCAAATTCTTCTAACTTATCACCAGTCTTGCCAAGCAATTTACCCCGCTCAATAAAGTGCTCAAATGTAGACATGTTGTCTAACATATGAGTCCAAAACCTGAAATAATTAACTAATTTATTTCAAACCTAAGTGTAACAAGTCTTAATTAAACACTTGTATATTCACATCACCTTATATTATCCCAGTCTCTGTGGGAAACAAGTCTCCAATCAAAGAACTTGTATATGAAATATCAGCACTCAATTCTTGATCATAAGTGCACTTCTCATTCAATAGTGCACGACACTATTCATCATTCATTTATCATCAGTGTAGTAGTAACAGTGCATTAGCATAGCCCATTAACTAATTACTATAACTGTAAACAATGACTATGTAAACACATGCAGAATGTAAACATTGAAAATGTAAACAATACAAACAATGTAAACAATAACAATGTAAACAATAACAAAGATCAGCAACAATACAAAAACGTTCGCAGAAAACAACTAAAAATAAAGCAGAAATTAATGAAATATCACAGAAATATCACGCCTCCCGACATGTGGGAAAACACTAGAGGTATTATCTCGAATAAACGAAATATCCATTAAGAGGACTACACATCCCTGACAGAACAAAAAATAGCGGAGATCCCCTCTTCAACGAGGCATCTCTTTCGCCATTCCAAATCGCTCACTCCACTCGTCGTGGGCGGAAACCGATCGACCAAACAACAAGACAAGTCACGCGCAGTCCAGCGCAAAAATGACCACAGCTCAAACTTAACTGCATTCGATACCAACGCGAGAAGACAAATGCTTACCGAGAAAAGTGACTATAAATTCCAAGCAGTTGTTGCCCTTGCGTTATAAAACAGACATTGAAACAAAACGATGTTGCGAGAATTTATCACGCAACAGTTAGACTGGTTAGCTCTGGGCATCAGAACATCCCTTCGACGTTCTGATTTGCATAGTCTATAGTATTTGATTTCCCTTGTGGGAGAGTTATCGTGCTGACAAAGGTAAACACCAACAGTTGTAGAACCGAACCCGAAACGTAAATAAGGGATCAAGCCTTCTGCTTAGAGTCCACATGTATTAAGATTCATACAAAACGATAATCGACATTCACAAAAGGTTTCATGTACAATTCAGCGTAACACTTGAATTCCAAATAATATCAGTATGTATCCGTCCGTGTCAAAACAATGTGTCAGAAGAACATCGTGGCTATATACGTGCGCTGTTATAGTCAACAGCCAGAAATGAGCACATGAGTTCTTGACATCTACAAATTGAATCATAATACGATTCTTCTTCCATTATTAGTTTAATTTAATTAATCTCATGCTTAGATTTTTTTTTTTTTTTTTTTTCGTACGCCCGCTAATACTCGAGGCGAAATC
The DNA here is from genome assembly GCA_024509875.1 of Oreohelix idahoensis. Lineage (NCBI taxonomy): Eukaryota > Metazoa > Mollusca > Gastropoda > Stylommatophora > Oreohelicidae > Oreohelix > Oreohelix idahoensis. Next base: position 515,936 of record JAMPIV010001593.1, read on the forward strand.
TCAGGTTATTATTTATGTCTAACCTGACATTGATTTTACGTGAGTATCCCTTTATTTCTTGTACAGAGACAGGTGTCCCTCGCCATTCAGGCAAATACTCGCCGATTTCGGAGGTACCCATTACAGCTGGGTCGACTCAGGAGCCGCCAATCCCTGGTCGACGACACTCCTTCAAATGTCCTCGCCAGGTCTCGAGTTAATCCAGTCCAAATCCCGGTCGACGAAAAATCCTCAAATGCCGTCGCCCGGGTTTGATGCTTAGATTAATTTCCGAACTGACCCTGAAGTCTACATCGATTCATCTATAAAATATAGGCTATATACTCAGCCTTATTTCCTTGGAAGAAATACAAGACACGACCTTCTTGCTTGACGGATAGCGTAACAAAGGCCCTGTAACCAAGTCACCCGGCGTGACCTTCCCAACGCGAATGCGTCATAATCTCCGCATATATTTCGCGTTCACTATACCGTAAAATATCGACATATTCTATAAATATTAATGACCCCTAAACGTTGCGCATGGGTAAACCCCAGCAGACGCTGTCATTTAAAATAACACCGTAACGGATTTCCTGTCAGACGGGGGCAAAAAAAATCTATTAAATAGATTTTTTTTGAACAATATTAATCAAATTATAAAAATTTAACAAAACCCGACATATGACCTACGATGTTCTATCTAGAACAGTGTCGCAGTCATGTCAGTAATATATTATAATAAAATCAACATCATATTATACATATACCTTATATTAAACAAGGAAATGTCACTGTCACTAACTAATTAACTAATTAATTTGTTGTATGTATAGACTAAATAATAATGTGAGGTGTTATTAAAATTATTCTAACTAACTAAAATTAAAATAATTAATTATAGTATGTAAGTATGGTACTAACTAATTAATATCTAATAGAGGAAAATGAGAAATAGAATAAGAGAGTAAAAGAAATAAAAATTGAGAAGTACGGACAATTGAAACCAAATATTAAAGTATACATTAAATTAGCACGGGTGTGAAAATGAAGTGTAAGGATAGATACCTAATTAAATTAACGCAATCAGAAGAAAAGAGCAGAAAAAATTCATACATTTTAACTATATATATGAAATGTCATAATGTAATATCTATTACCTTAATAATTACACTAATTAAAAGGTTTAATTGGTGTGATATTCTTTTGTTTCATCTTTTCTTAGTATATTTTATTTTTTTATTTCATCACACTTTGACTTTATTATCTATTATATACTAATTTAATAACTAGAAAATTTAATAATATTGGACATGAAGATCCAATCGTTGTTAAATCCTGTTGAATTGTATGAAAGTTCATTAAGACACAAGGTTCATATTATCAAATTATGATTTGATGATCCATTCATCGTTAGTTCCTTTATTAAACTTTTTGAAAGTAAATTGACTAAGTCATCAACGTATATGTCCTTTCTACATCAGAGATTGTTCCTTTTTAACAGTTTTCAATCGAAATGAGTGATACTCAAAGTGGAATTGAAGTTCAAATTTTCAAACGATCCGTAAAACTTGATATTTTGATTACAATAGTTTATTTCGAAATGTCCTTATTTAGGTAGGAAGTCCAACTGAATTGTTGTATATTCTGACTTGATATCAATACCGTTCATTGCAAATGTAATGCTTGACTAGTCAGAAATTTTTTTTGAAATTGTAGTATTCATTCAGAATCCGTAGGATGTCTGGACAACGTGTCGGCTATGACGTTTTCAGTTCCCGGTATCGACTGTATCTCGAACTCGTAGGGTTGCAACGTAATAGCAAATCGTGCAAGTTTAGCACTTTTATGGTTTGAGCGACGTAATGCTGCCACTGATTTCTGATCAGTCTGGATCAGGAATGGAGATCCCAGCAAAAACTTTTCCAACTTGGTAATTGCCCAGATTACGGAGAGCAATTCTCGGTCCACAGTGGAATATTTCGTCTCAGGAGGTTTCAGTTTGCGTGAGATATACATTACAGGGTGAAGGACATCATCATGATATTGCAGTAGACATGCCCCGAGTCCGTAATTACTCGCATCTGTACGTAGAACAAACTTTTTAGAAGCATCTGGTAATCTTAAAACAGGTGGGCATGAAAATATTTTTAAGATAGCGCGAAAAGTTTTGTCACATTCGTCGGTCCAATTTATCCTTAAAGGCATGTTCTTCTTTAGTAACGAAGACAGGACAGCCGTGATGGATGATAGGTGAGGTACAAATCTGCTATAGTATTGGATTAAACCTAACAGACTCCTCACCTGTTTCTTCGTTTGAGGAACAGATAAATTTAATATTTTAGAAACTGTACTGGGAATTGTTTGGATACGTCCCGATCCAATAATGTGCCCCAGGAATGTTATCTCATTACACGCTATTTGAATTTTAGTTGGTTTAGCGGTTAAATGGTTATCCCGCAATATTTCCAAAACAGATTTAAGACCCAAAAAATGTTACTCAAATGATGAACTAAACAAACATATGTCGTCAATATAGGTAATTATGTCTGATCTACCTGCTAAAATTTTTCGCATCATGCGAATAAAGGTAGCTGGAGCATTCATTAGCCCAAAAGGCATCACGTTCCACTGGTAAAGATCTCGTGGAGTTGAGAATGCTGTGTAGTATTTGGCTCTTTCGGTTAGTGGAATCTGCCAATAACCTTTAGTTAAGTCAATTTTAGTGAAAAGTGTAGCATTGGATAGACGAGGAAGTAAATCGTCAAGGATAGGATGTGGTTCGCTATCCGGTACTGTCTGCGCATTAAGTTTCCTATAGTCAACACATAAACGTATGTTGTTGTCCTTTTTCCGGACAATGACTAAGTTGTGACGGGTCGGTGGTGGTGGTGTGGTTGGTTTTGCGTTTCCTTCGTTATGGTATTATTATTGAATAATAAAGTCACTCTGTAGACATAGCAATGTTGGTTAGACTGGTTAGCTCTGGGCATCAGAACATCCCTTCGACGTTCTGATTTGCATAGTCTATAGTATTTGATTTCCCTTGTGGGAGAGTTATCGTGCTGACAAAGGTAAACACCAACAGTTGTAGAACCGAACCCGAAACGTAAATAAGGGATCAAGCCTTCTGCTTAGAGTCCACATGTATTAAGATTCATACAAAACGATAATCGACATTCACAAAAGGTTTCATGTACAATTCAGCGTAACACTTGAATTCCAAATAATATCAGTATGTATCCGTCCGTGTCAAAACAATGTGTCAGAAGAACATCGTGGCTATATACGTGCGCTGTTATAGTCAACAGCCAGAAATGAGCACATGAGTTCTTGACATCTACAAATTGAATCATAATACGATTCTTCTTCCATTATTAGTTTAATTTAATTAATCTCATGCTTAGATTAATTTCCGAACTGACCCTGAAGTCTACATCGATTCATCTATAAAATATAGGCTATATACTCAGCCTTATTTCCTTGGAAGAAATACAAGACACGACCTTCTTGCTTGACGGATAGCGTAACAAAGGCCCTGTAACCAAGTCACCCGGCGTGACCTTCCCAACGCGAATGCGTCATAATCTCCGCATATATTTCGCGTTCACTATACCGTAAAATATCGACATATTCTATAAATATTAATGACCCCTAAACGTTGCGCATGGGTAAACCCCAGCAGACGCTGTCATTTAAAATAACACCGTAACAGACAGCCTTGTAATCCCGCTAGCGTTCTATGATTTGCTAGCAAAATCACGCATTTTTCTGTCTGTCTTACTCACAAAGGCTTAATCTTCATCCACGCCTCCTTTCCTTGAACATAAACAAACGAAGTTGTTTACCAACTTTCGCGACCTGCCAGTCATAACAGGGAGCGAAACAGGTTTGTTTATCAAGTTTCTCACGCACGCTGATCTGTCAATCATCGGATACCTGACAGACCGCACGTGAAAAACACCAGATCTTTTTTCTTCTTCTTCTTTCGTTCGCTTGAACTATATTGTCTATATCTGTAATGTTGTTTCTTGTATAAACTTCACTGTCTTTTGTAGTTCATACAGAGGTCCATATAGCTTTGCTTCCAGTGTTGTTTCTCTGGGCCAGTGGGTTTGCCTCAATATATCATATTCGGGGCAATCTTGAAGTACATGCTCCGCAGTCTGGGGTGCCTGTCCACATGTACACATGGCTGAATTGCCAATCTTGAATTTTGTATACATATGGCTGCGGAGTCGGTTGTGTTCTGTTCTGAGGCGCAGAATGACTATTTGTTCTGATCTGTTCATAGCTTGGTAGTCATCCTGCGTTGGTGTTGGTGGCTTTCTGATAGATTTGATCATCTTTTTCTTCTGATGGTATGTAACTGGTACATCCGGTTGCTCGTCTGCAGCACCTTCTTTAGCCAGTCCATCTGCTCTCTCGTTTCCTGGTATTCCACAATGAGACGGTATCCACTGCATGGTGACCCTGCGCTGGTTGCACAGTTCAGAAAGTAGGGCTTGTATGCCTGGCAATTTTCTGGACTGAAGTGCTTGGAGTGCTGATCTTGCATCTGTCAGGAATACTACAGGCTGTTTACCGAGATTGGTGTTCAATAGTTTCTCAGTTGCCACCTTGATTGCCTGGACTTCTGCATCATAGTTGTTACAGAATTTCCCCGTTGGTACTCTGACAGTATCCCTAGTGTTGTTTGGGTATTCTATGTACACTCCTGCTCCTCCATTCTTTACTGCATTCTGTGCTGACCCATCCGTGCATACTCGGACCCAGAGGTCCTGTGGGTATTCATCATCCAGGAAACTGAGAGTGACTGTCCTACGTTGCACGCTGTTATGTTCATCCCTGTCGAATATTCCTTTCACTTTTGTGTGGATGTGTACTGGTAGCCCATGCTCCTCTCTCCAAGGGGTTTGTTCTGGCACAGACTTTAGGGGGCTGTTAACTTCAGGCAGGTCTGAGGTTTGTCTACGTAATCGTTTGGCCTGGTGGATAAAGCTGCTTCTTTTCAGTCGCCCCATTTCTAGGTTTTGGAATCTGTCCTTCATTGGATGGCTCGGCATACAGAGGAACTTTTCTACCTGTGTTAGAACTTTCGTGTCTCTGCGTTCTCTCAGTGCTTGTATCCTCCCCATTTTCTCCATCTTCCATCGTTGATTTCACTATAAGCGCCTGGGCGCTCTTGATGTGGTGTTTGATGCTGGGCACCACGCAGCTGACCCATATTCCAGGTGTGGTCGTATGCCCTGCTGGTAAACTTTACTAAGTATTTTCCCGCTGGCTCCCCATGTGGTTCCACTTAGTTTTCTCAGGATGGCTAACTTCCTCCTGGCCTTTGTTGCTGCTTTGTTGATGTGCTGCTTCCATGTCAGCCTATCATCGAATGTAACTCCGAGATAGGTGGGTTGTTTATCTTCTCTCAGGAACTCTTCGTTTATCTTGATGACACCAGCTTTTTGTTTGGGAGAGAGGGTGAAGAGCGTAGTGCTGCACTTGTCTGTATTGATGCTGACACACCATCTATTTGCCCATGAGGTTAAGGCATCTATAGCTCTTTGTAGCAGTTTGGTGGCCACTGTTGCATGCTCATCTGTGCACCATATTACCAGGTCATCAGCGTACATTGCCACTTTCATTCCATGTGGTAGTTCAGCAACCAGGTCGTTGATGTAGACTAGGAAAAGTGTGGGGGACAGAACCTCTCCCTGAGGGACGCCATGACACAGTAGAATTTTTTTACTCTTGAGGCCATCTAGTTGTACTCGGGCTCTTCTGTTATGCAGGTATGCTTTCACCCATTTGTACATCTTACCATTCACTCTACAATTTCTCAGTTTCTTCAGAAGCCCTTCTTTCCAAACCTTGTCAAATGCTTTCCTTAGATCTATCCATGCTGCTAGTACCAGTTTCTTATCTTGGAACGCATCCTCAATCTCTTGGGAAAGGTAAGTTGCCTGATCTTCGGTGGAATAACACTGCCTAAAGCCCGCCTGCTGTGGTACAAGAAGGTTTTCACTTTCAAGGTACCACTGTAGCCTGAGGTTGATGATACGTTCCATTGTTTTGCAGAGGCAGCTTGTAAGGCTGATTGGTCTGTAGCTGGAGGCAGTGGAACTGTCTTTTCCTGGTTTTAGGAGTGGTATCATGATTGCTTCCCTCCAGGTCTGTGGAACTCTGCCTGAGTTCCAACAGATATTGAAGATCTGCAGCAGCTTTGTTTTTTGCTGCGGTTCCCAAGTTCTTAATCATTTCATTGGACACTCCATCAACTCCTGGCGACTTTCTCATTTTCAATTTGGATATTGCAAGCTCCAGTTCTCTGAATGTGATTGGTGCCTCCATAACTTCAGGTATGGTTCCATCTCGTCCTGCGTATTGTTGTTTCTCACGAGTCTCCTGTTGCTTCTCTGGGCTAACTTCGATGTTGTTGTCTTTAGCAAAGGAGTCTGCAAAGTGATCAGCTGCCTGTTTTCCCATGAGGATGTTTCCATCTTTGTACAGAACAATCCTTGAGTTTCTCTCTGTACCTTCATCGTTAAGTTGTTTTACCAGCTTCCACAGTTTCCTCGTATCTCTTTCGAAGTTCAAGGACTCTGTTTTCTCCTTCCAGCTTCTTCGCCTGGCCTGCAACTTGGCCCTTTGAAATTTGGCCTTAGCTTGCTGGTAGTTATTGTGGTGTTCTTGGCATGGACTGGTCTCTGCCTGCTTTCGAGATGTTTCCACGTCGTTGTGCAGCTGCTCTAGTTCACTATTCCAATATGGTTTGTAGTGCTTACGAGCCCCCCTAGGTATTGTTTCACGAGCAGCCTGTAATATGCATCTGCTGAATTCATCGACTAACTTATTGATGTCTTTGTCTACAGTCAGATCTCTAGCCAGTATACTAGTACGGTGCTGGTACATTGTCCAGTCTGCCTTCTTGTATTTCCACCTAGAGAGAGTGCTGCTCTCCTTGACAAGTTCATTTTCCACAATTAGGAAGACTGGCCGGTGGTCGCTGCCTCCAAGTTGTTTCCCTACAACGCGTGTGGTGTTCCACTCCAGGCTGGGTGAGTGGAATGCCAGGTCTGGTGTAGAGGTGGTGTGCCATGATCTCGAGTAGAAGGTTGGTGGGTCGACTGGCTGGTTAATCAGGATAAGCCCATTGTCATCCTGCCAGTTTTCAAGCTCCTCACCTCTCCTGTCCATGTGATCATAGCCCCAGCTCTGTGAGTGGCTGTTGAAGTCTCCGCATACAATCAGTCTTTCTTTTGCTGGGATTGTATCTAGTGCCAGTGGGCGGTCGCTCGAACAGTAGTAGTTGAGCAGGTGGAATTCTGAACTTTCTGTCCTGAGATGAAGCATCTGGTATTCCGCCCCCTCCATATGTTTCAAGCTGACATGCACTGATGTTATTCCTCACGAGGGTCAGTATTCCACCCTTTCGCCTGTCTATTCGGTCAGATCGGTAGCACTGGTAACCTCTGATTTTGAAGGCTATGTCCTTGTTGAGGTGGGTTTCTTTCAAGCAACATACATTTACTTGCTCTTCATTCAAGATATTTTCGAGCTCTAATTTTTCGCTGTAGCCGTCTTTTTTACTATTGACGCCTTCAGCATTCCAGTGCATTATTTTAAATGGTCTTTTCTTTGCTTGGCCAGTAGCTCTATTTTCATGCCTCCTGGCTCCACGGGGCAATTGAGAAGGACCCCCAGTAGTAGGGGTTGGGCCCTTCCGAGGCAGAGGGCCCGGCACTGCGCCTGCCTGGGTGTCCGTCACAGGGCGAGTGCCATAACGTTTTGCAGATATAGGCATACTTCCATAGCGCATGTGCGTCGCTTCCTGATTGCTGTGGTGCGCCTCTTGGCTGGTTGTCTCCGTCTTTAGCACCTTGACTTGCTAGGACAGACTGTGGTCTTGCTCGAGTGTAGGAGGGCCTGGCCAGTCTTGGTTTTTCAGCCGCTGATGGCTGTACTTGAGCCCCATCTCCACGTCAAGGAGCTGGCCTCGATGGGGACCAGATCTTTTTGAAGTAGACGTTCGGGCAAAAATCTGTCCCCTAGTAATCTTTGATGTTCATACACAGAGGGAAACCCCGACTCTTTGATCTTCAGATACGGGCAAAATCTCCGAGAACCCCTTTACACGGTTTTAAGTGTCTGATGTCGATTAGCAACGCCCGACAGAGTGACCGTGAAAACATTTATCTGGGGGACTCATGTTTCTGGTTCTCTGCTGTACACTATAGTGTGAAGAGTAGCATCATCTATAGATCAGAGCAACCTTGATGATATATAAACTGTGTCTTCCTAAACCAGCTATCAGTCGTCACTCAAAATTTTTGGAATAGTCTAAGCACACAGTAACTAGAACCATTTCGCTAAATGTGTTAATAGAATTCGTGGGGATCTTTTAATGAGGATTTTTGGGTAATAGAAATTAGTGCTTAAGTGTTAAAGTGTTAAAGCTTTTACCATTATAATTCACTTAGAGTTCTGGCTGTGAAAACCAGTGAAATAATAACGCGTAGCTATTTTATACCAGATGTTCAGCTTTAATGTTAATTTTACCACCCGCTCTCTCACACAAGAAGAGACGTTTTAGTTGACTGAGTAATGCTAGGCGCGATTGATAGTGACAGAATAGAATTCACGTTATATTTCATTTTGTGTATTTATAGTAAGTGCCTATTATTTAATACCATACGATGACAAACAGACGCCGACAATGTAATAGCTATTAACGAGAGGCGATATTTATGCAAGTGCGCTTATGGACAATTGAATAATAATTGACATTGAACGCTGATCGCTGACCGGGAGCAGGAGGGGTAGAGCTGCATAACTCAGCCAAACCTGCACTCGCTAAGCGACGCGCGATAGGATAGGCTAAAGTCACTGTGTGCCTTTTAACTTTAATCAGGACTGACGGAGTGGATAAGAGATCGTCTTGTCCCTGTCCGTGTGTATATATATATATAGCTATATAGAATAGTAGCATTTTTTCCATAAATGTTTTGTTTATTCCACGCAGACCTGATCAAAGGGCGTCCAGCGGTCTTTTGCTTCATTTACTGATTGGTTAATGTTGTCTTTTTCTTGGCTTGCGCGTCCCGAAGTTCATTGATGAACAGGATTGGCCAAAGAGACAAAGAAACATTTTAACATTTGTAAATTTAACTGGACTATAAAGGCAAGCAATATTTTTTTCACTTTTATCAGCCCACTGGGGTTGTACAGAATAATAACATTATCTGACGACTGACAGTCGTATTCAAGTGTACCATCCAGAATTTACGCTGTTTCAGAATCGGCCCCCACCACAGAGCCAGCCGATAGGATTATATTCATTTATCAATTGTAACAGTTTTTTGCAACAAATGTTTCCCAATACTGGAAGTATTTTCCTATGTTTACTGTGAACCCAAGATCTCGGTTTTTCTAAACTAACTATTCGAGGTGACATTTATTCATCCAGGAATAAACCACCAAATTTGGTGTCCCCTCATTAAACTTAATTGTTATAGGTTGGACTGGGGCCAATTTGGGAAACACATCTGACATTTGTACAGTCAAGAACCATTGTAATTCCAAAGGGATATCACCAAGAATAGGTAAGCGTGAGTGAGTGGCCACTGTATAACAGAGAGAGTTTGACAGAGAGAGAGAGAATATTTTTCTTTGTTATAGGAATTGTATCACCCTTGATTTTGCTTAAAATTCTCTACTTTACTGGGTAGCATTTAGTAGGAACTTGTTTCTTTACTGTCTATTCTGTAACACAGTGCTAGCCTTTGAGCTTTGGGTTATTAATTTTTTGGGTTCTTTCCTCAAGAGGGGGATGGCACATTTATTCAGTTATTTCCTTTGTATGTAAATCTGATTTTATTTGATTTGTCTTTAGATATTCGATGTTGTCAAGTTTAATGATAATAAACAACAAAAGAAACTTAACTTTGTGCGTTGGTCAGACCCATACCCAATTAACCATAGTTTTTCACGTTTGTGTGTCTTGTCGTCACATAGCTGTGTGTGTGTGTGTGTGTGTGTAGTTAAACTTATATTTACATATATGAGGAGGGAAAGATTGTCTTGTACTAAATTATAGTCGTATAGACAGGCTGGACTAGAGAAACTTACTCATTCCAGAGACAGATCTTCTCCTTAAGCTATTCACCCGTGAAACCTATTTCTCACACCTTTTTCTCACCTACTTATCACCATCCACTCTACTCAGACGGGACCATAAATAACTCTCAAACCTACCAGTACGACCCTGAGTATGGGCTGGGAATACTCACGCTGTCAGTAGCACAATGTGAATGACTAGAACACATTCAAAGTGAAGGGATGCGTAGAATCTTGGGCTGTACGCGAGATACCCCCATTGTGACAATGAAAGACATGCTTGGAGTGCTGTCTTTATATATCCATATATGTGGAAGCCCAAGCAAAAGCCTATATGCGAGTAACCACAGACAAACGGCACCCCCTGCATGGAAACATAGCTGATATTAAGGGAGCAAGAGTAAAGAGAGGGATATCATGGATGGCACAGGCAGAAACAAATATCAAGCAGGTGGCCACTGCTGATAATATATTCAAAGGGGAAGAGTGGACTATGTCAGATGAGAACTGGATTAACTACCAGCAAGTCATCATCAGCCTTGGCAGAGAGTATAGAACTTGGGGCAATGGGAAAGCAGAACTGGAAATTAATCAACTGATGCATGATCATGTCGGGGATAATGATGCCATTGTGTATACAGATGGGTCTGTGATCCGTGGTGGGAAATCAAGTTGGGGCTTCTCTGCCAGGGTACAGGGCAGAATCGTCGCTGAACATAGCGGGGCTTACAAGGTAACAACTTCCAGCATGAGAATGGAGGTCGAGGTTGTTACTGCAGCCTTAAGGTGGCTTACTGAAACTTCATTAACAAAGGCAGTCATTGTGTCAGACTGATGGTCCATGCTTCGAAAGGTTCAAAGTGGTTTGTTGCGGCATGAATGGAAAACATTCATAGAAGCTTCCAGTCTACAAGAGCTGGTGTGAATCTACTGTCCTGGTCATGCAGGGGTTCGTGGTAATGAGAGAGCTGACAGACTAGCATCAAGAGCACCCACAGTGGGAACACTGGAAATGGATAAGGGAGAGATACTGAGAACAATTAATGATCGCCTGTTAGAGAATGACACTGCAATAGATGAATCATCAAGGTTAAGGCTGTTGGAATTTCGTATCAAACGTATGGCTAGCAGAGATGGACGTATGCGAGGATGCATCCTTCGTGTATACAACCAGCGAATTAATATGAAACAAATATAAAGGTATGTTATCAGGCACTCGCAGGAAATAAAGAAGTAGAACACCAGACAACAGAAAAACAACAGACATGAGTGGCTTACCCAGGATTTGAACACTGGACCTTCCGTGCGACAACCCCGCCTAGCCATGCAAGCGAATCACACTATCCGCTCTGCCATCTACGCATCATCAAAAAAATGATGTTTCAATGGCAGGTCAATAGTGCGAACCACAATACACGACACCAGAAGTCCTCCATGGGCAGTTCAGCCTATTAATGACGCAATCACTTCTGTTGTATTTCTATCAACCAGTATAGGCCGAATCCAACAAGACCCTTAGGACCTTAATACTGTGTCCAGTAAATGATAGTAGACTAGAACAGTGAGAACAGGATAGTGGGTAGGTTTGGTATTGTACAAACATTTATTACAAATAAGGGAGGGAAACCTGAGGCCTGTAAACAGTAAATTAATATGAAACAAATATAAAGGTATGTTATCAGGCACTCGCAGGAAATAAAAGAAGTAGAACACCAGACAACAGAAAAACAACAGACATGAGTGGCTTACCCAGGATTTGAACACTGGACCTTCCGTGCGACAACCCCGCCTAGCCATGCAAGCGAATCACACTATCCGCTCTGCCATCTACGCATCATCAAAAAAAATGATGTTTCAATGGCAGGTCAATAGTGCGAACCACAATACATGACACCAGAAGTCCTCCATGGGCAGTTCAGCCTATTAATGACGCAATCACTTCTGTTGTATTTCTATCAAGCAGTATAGGCCGAATCCAACAAGACCCTTAGGACCTTAATACTGTGTCCAGTAAATGATAGTAGACTAGAACAGTGAGAACAGGATAGTGGGTAGGTTTGGTATTGTACAAACATTTATTACAAATAAGGGAGGGAAACCTGAGGCCTGTAAACAGTAAATTAATATGAAACAAATATATAGGTATGTTATCAGGCACTCGCAGGAAATAAAGAAGTAGAACACCAGACAACAGAAAAACAACAGACATGAGTGGCTTACCCAGGATTTGAACACTGGACCTTCCGTGCGACAACCCCGCCTAGCCATGCAAGCGAATCACACTATCCGCTCTGCCATCTACGCATCATCAAAAAATGATGTTTCAATGGCAGGTCAATAGTGCGAACCACAATACACGACACCAGAAGTCCTCCATGGGCAGTTCAGCCTATTAATGACGCAATCACTTCTGTTGTATTTCTATCAAGCAGTATAGGCCGAATCCAACAAGACCCTTAGGACCTTAATACTGTGTCCAGTAAATGATAGTAGACTAGAACAGTGAGAACAGGATAGTGGGTAGGTTAGGTATTGTACAAACATTTATTACAAATAAGGGAGGGAAACCTGAGGCCTGTAAACAGTAAATTAATATGAAACAAATATAAAGGTATGTTATCAACCTATGTTTCAATGGCAGGTCAATAGTGCGAACCACAATACACGACACCAGAAGTCCTCCATGGGCAGTTCAGCCTATTAATGACACAATCACTTCTGTTGTATTTCTATCAAGCAGTATAGGCCGAATCCAACAAGACACTTAGGACCTTAATACTGTGTCCAGTAAATGATAGTAGACTAGAACAGTGAGAACAGGATAGTGGGTAGGTTTGGTATTGTACAAACATTTATTACAAATAAGGGAGGGAAACCTGAGGCCTGTAAACAGTAAATTAATATGAAACAAATATAAAGGTATGTTATCAGGCACTCGCAGGAAATAAAGAAGTAGAACACCAGACAACAGAAAAACAACAGACATGAGTGGCTTACCCAGGATTTGAACACTGGACCTTCCGTGCGACAACCCCGCCTAGCCATGCAAGCGAATCACACTATCCGCTCTGCCATCTACGCATCATCAAAAAAATGATGTTTCAATGGCAGGTCAATAGTGCGAACCACAATACACGACACCAGAAGTCCTCCATGGGCAGTTCAGCCTATTAATGACGCAATCACTTCTGTTGTATTTCTATCAAGCAGTATAGGCCGAATCCAACAAGACCCTTAGGACCTTAATACTGTGTCCAGTAAATGATAGTAGACTAGAACAGTGAGAACAGGATAGCGGGTAGGTTTGGTATTGTACAAACATTTATTACAAATAAGGGAGGGAAACCTGAGGCCTGTAAACAGTAAATTAATATGAAACAAATATAAAGGTATGTTATCAACCTATGTTTCAATGGCAGGTCAATAGTGCGAACCACAATACACGACACCAGAAGTCCTCCATGGGCAGTTCAGCCTATTAATGACGCAATCACTTCTGTTGTATTTCTATCAAGCAGTATAGGCCGAATCCAACAAGACCCTTAGGACCTTAATACTGTGTCCAGTAAATGATAGTAGACTAGAACAGTGAGAACAGGATAGTGGGTAGGTTAGGTATTGTACAAACATTTATTACAAATAAGGGAGGGAAACCTGAGGCCTGTAAACAGTAAATTAATATGAAACAAATATGCATCATCAAAAAATGATGTTTCAATGGCAGGTCAATAGTGCGAACCACAATACACGACACCAGAAGTCCTCCATGGGCAGTTCAGCCTATTAATGACACAATCACTTCTGTTGTATTTCTATCAAGCAGTATAGGCCGAATCCAACAAGACACTTAGGACCTTAATACTGTGTCCAGTAAATGATAGTAGACTAGAACAGTGAGAACAGGATAGTGGGTAGGTTTGGTATTGTACAAACATTTTATTACAAATAAGGGAGGGAAACCTGAGGCCTGTAAACAGTAAATTAATATGAAACAAATATAAAGGTATGTTATCAGGCACTCGCAGGAAATAAAGAAGTAGAACACCAGACAACAGAAAAAAACAACAGACATGAGTGGCTTACCCAGGATTTGAACACTGGACCTTCCGTGCGACAACCCCGCCTAGCCATGCAAGCGAATCACACTATCCGCTCTGCCATCTACGCATCATCAAAAAATGATGTTTCAATGGCAGGTCAATAGTGCGAACCACAATACACGACACCAGAAGTCCTCCATGGGCAGTTCAGCCTATTAATGACGCAATCACTTCTGTTGTATTTCTATCAAGCAGTATAGGCCGAATCCAACAAGACCCTTAGGACCTTAATACTGTGTCCAGTAAATGATAGTAGACTAGAACAGTGAGAACAGGATAGTGGGTAGGTTTGGTATTGGACAAACATTTATTACAAATAAGGGAGGGAAACCTGAGGCCTGTAAACAGTAAATTAACAATAGTGCGAACCACAATACACGACATCAGAAGTCCTCCATGGGCAGTTCAGCCTATTAATGACGCAATCACTTCTGTTGTATTTCTATCAAGCAGTATAGGCCGAATCCAACAAGACCCTTAGGACCTTAATACTGTGTCCATTAAATGATAGTAGACTAGAACAGTGAGAACAGGATAGTGGGTAGGTTTGGTATTGTACAAACATTTATTACAAATAAGGGAGGGAAACCTGAGGCCTGTAAACAGTAAATTAATATGAAACAAATATGCATCATCAAAAAATGTATGTTCTTCAATGCAGGTATAAGAAATAGAACACCGAACCACAATACACGACACCAGATTGAGTGGTCCATCATGGGCAGTTGAAGCCTGATTAATGACAGACGGATACTTTCTGATTGTATTTCTATGCAAGCAGTAAATCGCACACGAATCCAACAAAACCCTTAAGGACTCATTAAAAAATGTGTTTCAATGGCAGGTCAATAGTGCGAACCACAATACACGACACCAGAAGTCCTCCATGGGCAGTTCAGCCTATTAATACGCAATCACTTCTGTTTGTATTTCTATCAAGCAGTATTACAGGCCCGAAATCCAACCTCCCTTAGGACCTTTAATAATGTGTGTCAATACCAAACCTACCCACTATCCTGTTCTCACTGTTCTAGTCTACTATCATTTACTGGACACAGTATTAAGGTCCTAAGGGTCTTGTTGGATTCGGCCTATACTGCTTGATATAAATACAACAGAAGTGATTGCGTCATTAATAGGCTGAACTGCCCATGGAGGACTTCTGGTGTCGTGTATTGTGGTTCGCACTATTGACCTGCCATTGAAACATCATTTTTTGATGATGCGTAGATGGCAGAGCGGATAGTGTGATTCGCTTGCATGGCTAGGCGGGGTTGTCGCACGGAAGGTCCAGTGTTCAAATCCTGGGTAAGCCACTCATGTCTGTTGTTTTTTTCTGTTGTCTGGTGTTCTACTTCGTTATTTCCTGCGAGTGCCTGATAACATACCTTTATATTTGTTTCGACATATACTGAGGGAGACTGAGCACCTATGGGTTTGCCCGGAGTGCAATGATGTAGATTCTGATCAACAATAACAATAACACTTACATTGTATATTTACCCTCATCCATTCACCCAGTCACTGAATGAATAATTGACTCACTCACTATATCATCCACCAACCCGCTCACTCTCTCATCACCCACCAACCCACTCACTCAATAAGTTACTCACTCCATCACTAATCTCCTACTAATCACATCTAATCTCTTACATGCTGTTTCTCCAAGGCCCTTTCGCTCACGTGCTGGTTAAAGTGTATTTGTATCCACACCGTTTTCATAGAACACTTCCACCTTTATGTACCTTTTACGTTGTTTACCCATGAAGACTAACACGCAGTTCAAAACTTACACGCATTCTTTATGTCCAAAGCCATCCCTGTCGTTTGTTCCCTCTCTCACCCAGAAAGACCACGATTGTCTCATTACTCCAGATATCAAATGTTCCACCAAATGTTCTCTCTCCTCAGACACCGTTATCGCCTATATTATCACACTTATTACAAAGGTCGTCATCCGAAACTCACGCTCAATTACCGTCACAAGGAAACGACCGACAGTTTACGAAAATCACTTTCATCAGAAGAATCATCTTTCTTATCATCAAACGTCATTCTTGACGCCCTCAAAATTAGATGTTCAGCTCTGGGCACCT